>OY720678.1:74273610-74453394 GCA_963170755.1 Amphimallon solstitiale
GTGACAACTATAAAAAAAAATAATTAAAAAAGTGATCGTGACATTATTATCATAACGGTTAGTTGACCTTCAACATATACGCACTTTTATATCGGTAATCTAAGTAGATATTTTGAAAATATAATTTCATGATTGACATTCATTAATTTATATTTTTCAACGGGGTAATAATGTAGAGGTTAATCATTGATTTATTGCTATTATATTGTTATCTATAATAAAATAAGTGGTCAGGGTTAAATTTTATTTTCGTATGTATGGTATTAATATACCTTATAATGGTTTGTAATGTCTACTGGTCCTTTTGAAGTAGGCCAAGACGGTTACGGTCTAAATGTTCACCTGTATATATGTATGTTTCACATAATGATTAAAATGGCTTTATCTTGCTTTCGGCTCTTTTTGTTCTGAATTCTGGGTTATCTTCTTTCAGGACAACTTTTATACAGTGTGTGTAGTTGTTTGTTAGTATTTTGAAATAGTCGGTATTGTTCAATTTAAGTCTTAATTTGAATCATTAGTATTTATATTGCTTTTTAACAAACTTGTGATATCTGTGGGGTAAGAGGGTAGTTACTTGAGGATGGATGTAAATATCCCGAAGACTATTAATTAATCAACCCCAGTTGAAGATAAATTTTGTATATCTATGTGCTCTTCTTTTTTTTTAATTGTCCGACTGTAACACATTTTGCTTAATTTATTTCAAGGGAACGACTAGAAGCGTAGTGCTGGTGTGACGATTAGTTTGGAGTAACAATCTATTTAGCACTTCCAATGTTCGGTTGTGTTGTTAAATCTAAAACTGACAATTAATTTAGTCAAACTGTTAGTTCTGCGTAATCCACTACCAGAGAATATTTTGCTTCACGAGCTAAGTGTTAACATAAGTTTTACTTTCTTTAAAACTTTTAATTGCTGTTTAGTTTACGAGCGAGGTCTCGTACTTTGCTTTAATCTGTAAGGGTGAATTTTAAAGTCTGACCGTATACATTTCCTTTTTTTATACCCCTTTGGTAATTGTTATAACATTGTAAATTTAGATTACATATACTTTATTGATTATTATGTAAAATTTTGTCTTAAATAATTATGTAAGTGGACGAGTAAATATCTATGTATTCTGTTAATAAAGTAACGAACGTGAACCTTGTTCAAGGTTAATAAAATTTTAATTTCGAGGTATTCTAACTCGTTTGTGGTTAAGTGTTTACAAGTCTTCAAATCGCACATTGCAATTTCCTTTATCAAATATTTCCTTCATTTTATTATTCATTTTTAAATGTTGTTTGAATATACAAGATGTATCGCTATATACCGGTTGTGTCAAATACCATTAGCAATAGAGAATTAGTTTATACGTATTGCTGTAACCTTAAGGCTACAAAGATTGCATAAATATTCAAAAGTATGCTGAGGATACATTAAAATTGTCATATCTTTACCTATAAGTCTATTCCTTAACAGCACTTCATTTATAATTTCCTGTGAACTCTCGCAGTGATCTTCCTTTTTTTTCTTTGGTGTGTTTCTTATTTACTTTGTATTTGGATAAGGTCAATAATCAAATACAAGTATAAATTCCATAAAATGTTTATAATTCTCTTTCATAAAAACGGTAACAATACATTGTTACGAAAATGAAAAGTGTGAACACATGGATGTTAAAACTAACATCAAGCAGTAAATAATTAGTTTATCTCAAACACATGCATATATGCATATACGTTTTACGTATAAAGGTATATATGTAAGTCACAGTAATTAAATACATTGTTATTTTGTGGCAATATCAAGAATTTTCTTTTACCATAAAAGATCATAGAAAAAGCATATATTTTTTTTATACTGATTTAAAAAAGAAAAAAAACATCTTGCTATTTTGACCTTTCGTGTATAACAATATTTATTGATTTTTAAAATAATCTTTCCCATATAAAATTAATTTTATTTCAACAAAGACATACATTCACACATAGTGCCCTTGATGATCTAAAACTTCGCAACGTGAATGTCTTGAAAATGACCTATACCAATCGCTAAATGCAAATATTCGCACATAGTACATTTAACGGCTTGGCGCTTGCCCATCAAGAACATCCCTGTCTATTCGTATTTATTTATTTGAAATCTTAGACCGACTAAAATGATCGTTAATGATGCCTAATGATTCACTGAGAGCAAATATTTGCACATAATACTCTCAGTGCCCTCAACACCATTAACCATCTTCCCACTATTACAAAAATAGTGAATCATCAATTTAACAAGATAATATCCATTCAAATTAATGATGCTTAACGCCTTGCTAAAAGTAAATATTCTCACATAGTACTTCTAGAGTACGTCTTACACAATCAATTATTTAAAATTGAATAGTTTATTTCAAACTTACTGTTACGTTTTTTTTTCGGTTGTATTTTACCCTCTTAATGGTTTATTTTAGTGACGGAATACGTAATTAGTTTTTGATTTAATTTGTGTCGTCTTCCTACTACTACTGCCATCTGGAGTAGAAGTGCTTAAGATTCCTATTTCACGCGTCTGCCTTGCCGCAGGTGTGTGTAACGTATACGGGCATTGTTGGGTAGATGGCGTCTGTTGTTAATTTAATTAAATTGTTACTTTTTATTTTGTCTAATTTCTTTTTTTCTGAACTTCTTGGGCCCAGAGTTATGCAACAAATTATTAATAATTATTTTCCATTGATCTATGGTTATTTGAACCTGTATTTTTGCCGTACGTTTAAAGTATTAGTTGGCTCGTTCGTTCTTTTAGGGCGTTTGCCATAGTTGGGTTGTTTGGTCGGGTTCTGACACGTTAGGCTTTTTCTCTTTGATTTGTAACGTTCGTTGAGAAGGTTGGACACGAGAGAGCAGAATCTTTTCCCTGAGCTGCCTTGAGAATATGGAAAGTTAAGTTTTATCGTCGATAATCGCTTCCAAAAGCGGATTTTATTGTGATTCTCGAGGTTTATTGGTAAATTTCTGACGTTTATTTGAGTCTTACAAGGATATTTCTTCTGCTTGGGAATTGTTTAAGCTGCTGTAAGTATATGTTCCACATGTCTAATCGATCCTAATTTGTGTCGTTTCTATATTTAAATTTAGCTGCTGGTGTTAGGCCTGATTGCAACCTCATTTGAGCATTGTTGGTTGAAGTTAATACGAGAGGAACACGTGCTAGTAATTTTCCAACGTCCAGGAATTGTGGTTAGATCTTGTGGTGAGGGCACATTTAAGGTGCAGTTTATTGGTACACTGTAGCCTTCGAACGCTATCACTTGAGGTGTCGTAAACCCAAGATAGGAGGGCATATACCTGGTATCGTGTGGATCCGAAGGATTTGTCGTGTTTGGAAGCTGTGGATGTGATGTTTTAAGGTATTGTGTCTGTGTGAATCTTTCTCTGATATTACCCAGAGGGTAGAATTTAATTGACTTAGCAGTTTGACAAAATTTGTGTCAATAACGTACAATTTGAACAGTGAATTTCAATTTTCCGGCCTAATTAATCAAATAAGTAATCGTAAGTTCTTAATCTAACTTCTTATGGCCTGTGAGCCTTTATGTTTTTTGAATTAATTAATTTAACGTAGTTATTAACAATAGTGACCCCATTTGGAGGTTACTTTGACATTTTTGGAGACGTTACGTAGCCATTTTTATTTTTGGATTTAGAAATTGAATTAAATTTTGGATGTGTGTGGCAGTGTGGCCTCACAGCGAACTTGTGTAAATTCGTAGATAATTTTTGATGCATTTAATCAATGTTTGTAATTTAATTTTGGTGTAATTCCGTAAGGAATTATTGAATTTTATGTAATTGCATATTCTACTTGTAAAGCATAGTTAACTAGCGCTATTTCTTTATAGAATTAGATATTTTACAACTATAAGTCTGATTTCTAACGTCGAATAGATTGTCGAATGCCTCTGGTATACAGAGTGTTTCATTTTGGTTGACGTGTTGCATTATACGAGCAAACTGTTCGACTTTAGAGGGACTTTTGGCAAATTGCCTTGTAACTGTGTACTTGTAAGAATATTGTTGGTGAATCAATGTTAGTTTATAAGTTGTTCTTGTGTTCACCTTTTAACTTCTTTTAATTGAACTTCTAAAATTTGTAATATTACGACACTGAATTTGCAACGGAGTTGCGTGTGTGTTTCACTTCATTGTTTTATTCTGCCTTGATCTAGTTACCTCCTGGGAATTAGAGATTTTATATATAGCCGTTTTTTTTGTACAAGTACTGGAAATACGCTGTTGAATCTGAGAACTAATTTTAATAAACTGTTTGTTAAGTTGAATGAGTGTGTATTGGTCTTATTTACTTATCACTTGGGGGTTGTATATTGGATCTGGTCCGGGGTCTGAATATCTGTTGGGCTCAGCACATTATTACGGATAGGCGCCCTGACATCATAACCTTCGACTTAGTACGGTGTTCGAACTCGCCCTCCCCGACTGTAGCTGGAGGCAGTGCTGATACCCATATTTAACATCGACCCTTGGGGAAGTAAGAGGTAAGACTGAGTGTTATAAGTTGGTGATTAATTAATAGACAAGCGTCCTTTGAAATTTTAAAAAGAAGGTTAGTTACCGTGGTGGTGCTTAATTCACTACCTTCTTTGAATTTAATTACAAGAGGGTAGCAAGGATTTTTAGCGCCCAACGTGTGGGGCCTTAGAAAAGGGTTTTAGCGGCTGTTGTTTTTGATAAATCAAGAATTTTAGATTTTGGGAATTTTCAGAAAACTTTTGAATCATCTTCAGGAAGTAATTGATTTTAGCATTGAAGACCTTGTCCTTTTTTTTTTGTTTTGAGTAAAAGTAAAGTATATCCCAGCTTATATCACAGTTACGTCTTACGTTGTATGTGTGATGATGTATGTTTGATGTTTTTATAGCACCGATTGGACTTAGGGAAAATTGCCGGCCTTTTGATATTTCTTGGGGAATAATTTCTTTTCCGTAGGTAATTCATTTCCGTATATTGTATAGTATCGTATTGTTCTCCAAGAATTTTTGATTATCTTATACTGAATTTTGATTTTTCCCTCAGTATAGTAATTTCGGGTGTTACAAGTAATTTGGATAATAGAAGTACAGTAGACATTGGTGTATCAATTGTATGTATAGGTTCACGTGAAGAAGTGGAAGTAATTTTGATTTGTGTCAGTCAGTTTAAGATTGAATCTTTGACGTCTTAAATTAAATTCAATAACGTTGCCACATTGTATTCTAATTGTGGGAAGGAATTTATAGCGGAGTATTCACTTGCCGGGTATTCATTGTAGAATTTTAAATTTCGATTACGTCATTATGGATCTTAAGATAGAAATTAACAGACTGAATAAAGATGAGTTAGAGTACGAGTTAGCGAGATACGGTTCAACGAGTGGGGGTACGGTCGAGGAGTTGCGTCGCTCCTTAAGAGTTATGCAACGTTTTTGTAAGGATCCTGAAACTTTAGTACCGGTGTATCCGTTTACATTCACTCAAGATGCTGATGCCCTTAAGGCAAAAATTGATGTTATCACGACAACCTTGGCTACTTTTTCGGATACGCGGACTTCATCGGCGTACAAGAAGTTGTCGACTTCTTTGGCTTGTGCTTTCGGTCGTGCGCAACGTAGTAAACCAATAACGGAAACAGAAATTGAACAACGTGCACAACTTGTGTCTCAAATTTGTACTCTGGGGGTGCGATTAACCATTAAGGCTAGAGCGGCTCGCAAAAGCACTATGCTTGGACAGAGCACAATTTTAGATTTAACCACCGGAGGACCGTTAGTAAATTTCGAGTCCGAAGAGTCATCTAGTGATGGGGAATCCGAACCTGTTGTGGCCAATCCGGTTTCGCCTTTGAGACCTGTTCCTGTCGCGACGTGGGGACTAAAATTTTCGGGAAACCCTCGCGAAATGTCTGTGAATGCTTTCATTGAACGTGTGAACGAACTTAAGGTCGCGCGTCATTCAACTGACGAAATTTTATTCAATTCCGCTATAGATATTTTTACGGGAGATGCCTTGATTTGGTATCGTGCTAATAAAGATTCCTTCTTTAATTGGTCTGATGTATTGGATGGTTTGAGGACTGAATTTTTGGCTCCCGATTATGATGATCGATTATTTGACGAGATTAAGCATCGAACTCAGGGTTCTCTTGAGTCGATTGGCATTTACGTTTCCATGATGAAAAATCTATTCTCACGTCTCTGTACTCATGTTCCTGAAGCTACTCAGCTTAAGATTATGCTGAAAAATCTTTTGCCATTTTATCAGACACAGTTTGGTTTAGTTGAAATCACGTCTATCGCCCAACTCTTAAAATATGGTAAACAACTTGAAGCTCGCAGAATTTCAGTCGAAGCTTATGTTCCTCCTCCTACTCGTGGCAAATCACTTGAGCCAGACCTTGCTTGTGTGTCGGCACCTAAGGTTCCTGTGAAATGCAATGTCATGGAGGCTGGTACTTCTAAGACTTCCTTTCCCTTCAAGTGTTGGAATTGTGGAGTTGTGGGTCATCGTTCGGGTCAATGCTCACGACCTCGTAAGAAACATTGCTACCGTTGTGGCAAACCAAATGTGACTGTTCCGTCTTGTCCTTCATGTTCGGGAAACGCTCGTCGGACGTCCTAAGTCGTCGTTTGGGACGCCGTTTTGATAATTCGACGAATAGTAGACATAAGAATCAGACAGATTTTATTCTCGCGAACGCTCGTGGTGACGAACGTCCTTATTTAAACGTGTCAATCTTTAATCGGTCATTTTTGGGTCTTCTTGACTCTGGCGCCTCACGCACTATTTTAGGGGGTCCTGGTTGGAATACTTTACGTTCCATGAATATTCCATTGAAGTCTAAAATTACGGTATGTACTGTAGCAAATGGACAGAAGTGTCGATCTTTGGGTGAAATCTCAGTGCCTATGGGTCTTCGTGATCAAATTAGCGTTATAGATATTTTGGTTGTCCCTTCTTTACCGCATACGTTGATCTTGGGCGCGGATTTCTGGAAAATTATGGGTATTGTCCCTGACCTTCGACGTGGTGAATGGGTATTTTCGTCTGAACCTGCTTCGGTTAATACGATAGGAATTGAACATGTTCTTTCTGACGTTCAGCAACAACAATTAGATCAACTCATTAACAATCATTTTTCGAAATCGACTAAAGAATTAGGTTGTACTAATTTAGTGGAACATCGTATTGTTGTCCATGGTCCGCCTATTAAACAAAGATATTACCCTATTTCTCCTGCTATGCAGAAAATCGTCGATAAAGAGTTGAATCGCATGTTAGAACTGGGTGTTGTTGAAAAATCTAATAGTCCTTGGTCGTCTCCTATTTTATTAGTTCCGAAGAAAGATAAAACCTATAGATTTTGCATTGACTATAGGAAGCTCAATAAAGTTACGGAACGTGATGCCTACCCTTTGCCTTATGTCACGAATACCTTGGATAAACTTCGTGATGCTAAGTTCTTGACTTCCTTGGACATTAAATCCGCCTATTGGCAAATCCCTATTGAGGAGTCGTCTCGACCTTATACCGCCTTTACTGTCCCTAATCGGGGTTTGTTCCAGTGTCGTCGCTTGCCTTTTGGTCTCTCAAATTCTCCTGCCGTCTGGATGCGCTTCATTGATCAGGTTTTAGGTCCTGAATTTGAACCGCATGTCTTCGTCTATTTGGATGATATCATCATTGTTACGTCCACTTTCGAAAAACATTTAGAAATTTTAAGTGAAGTTCTTTCCCGTATAGAGACTGCTGGTCTCACTCTAAACCGTGAGAAATGTTTATTTTGCCGTGATGAGCTGAAATATTTGGGTTACGTAATTAATAAACAGGGTTTGTTGGTTGATCCTGACAAAGTTAAAGCCATTCTTGAAATTCCGACACCAACTTCAGTATCTGGCGTTAGACGTATTGTTGGTATGGCGTCTTGGTATCGTCGGTTCATACCAAATTTTTCTTCTCTCGTTGGTCCTTTAACAAATTTGTTACGTAAAAATCAACCTTTCCGTTGGGATCAGTCCTGTGACGAGGCATGGTCAAAAATCCGTCAACATTTAATCACAGCTCCTATTTTGTCTTGTCCTGACTTTAGCAAAGAGTTCACGATACAAACTGACGCCTCTAATTTTGGGTTGGGTGCTGTTTTAACTCAAAGTATCGATAACGAGGAAAGAGTAATCTGCTATCTTAGTCGTTCGCTTACTGGTGCGGAAAGGAACTTTTCGACTACCGAGAAAGAGTGCTTAGCAGTTTTGTGGTCGATTGAGAAGTTGCGTCCATACATAGAGGGTTCGCACTTCCGCGTCATTACGGACCATTATTCCTTATGTTGGTTAAGTAAGTTACAATCTCCTAGTGGTCGACTCGCGCGATGGGCTGTACGACTGCAGCAATATGATTTCGACATAATTCATCGTAAAGGTAAGGATCATGTTGTACCTGATGCTCTCTCTCGATCGGTTCCTGTCGTTGATTCTATTTCGATTTCCGTCATATCAACCGATAAGTGGTATCACAGACTACTTAGAGCAGTCAAAACGAATCCGGAGAAATACCCTACATTCCAGATAGCCAATGGCCAACTTTGTAAATTTGTACGTCCTTCTAACAAATATTTTGACAATGAGGATGAGGATTGGAAGATAGTAGTTCCTAAAGAACGTCGTTCTGAGATCATTTCGTCCTGCCATGATGTACCAACTTCTGGTCATCTAGGTATCTTCAAAACTCTTCATCGTCTTTACCAAAAATATTTCTGGCCTGGAATGGTTCATGATGTAATCCGTTATGTACGTCGTTGTCCTACTTGCATCAAAACTAAACCTGAACAACGAAAACCTGCTGGTCGTATGGGAGGTCATTCTCTCATTGACAGACCTTGGGACGTTTTGAGTGTGGATATTGTGGGTCCGTTACCGAGAACCAAACGTGGTTTTAGTTATATTCTTGTCGTATCTGACTGTTTCAGTAAGTTTGTTTTAACGTGTGCTTTGCGGAAAGCCTCGACTAAAAAGATCATAGAATTCTTAGAAAATCATGTATTTTTACTTTTTGGAACTCCTCGTAAGGTTATTAGCGATAATGGTGTTCAGTTTCGTTCTAGGGAATATCGTCAATTTTTAGAGAAGTACAAGGTTAGTCCTTCGTATACGTCGTACTACCACCCTCAAGCAAATCCCGTTGAACGCATTAATCGTGTTATTAAGACTATGTTGGTATCGTATGTGTCCGATAATCATCGTGACTGGGACCTATTCCTTCCGAAAATATCTTGTGCTATTCGCACGGCAAAACATGAGGTTCTTGGTCATACTCCTTATTTCGTAAATTTTGGCAGAGAAATGTATCTTACTGGTGAACGTAACTTCCATACTCCTGTGGATGACGAAAATGCCGTCGAAACGTGTCAAAGAAATCCGGAAGATTTTATGTGTCGATCTTCTAATTTTTCGAGACTCTATAGTGACATTAAGAACCGTCTACAGAAAGCTTATGAGAAGTCTAAAGTTCGCTACGATCTTAGACATCGTCCTGTCTCCTTCCTGCCTAATCAGTTGGTTTGGCGTAGGAATTTTGTTTTGTCCGATGCGGCGAAATTTTATTCTGCGAAGTTAGCAGATAAGTATATTGGTCCGTTCATGATCCATCGCCGTATGTCTAATAACTCTTATGAACTTAAAAATTGTGATGGTGATGTGCTTCCGGGTACATGGAGTGTTGAACATCTTAAAGCACAACCTAACGACGATTAATCTTTGCAAGTCTTTCGGTTTGCAGGTAGGCCTAACGAATATACCTGTGGGTTTAATGCCTGGGCGTAAAAGGCGTCCCAAAAATTCTCAGTGTCCCCCGTTCCTTTTAACATCTTCAATTTTAGTTGTCGTGGGTTCGACGTATTTCCTTACGTGTTCTGATTTGGGATGTTCTCCCTATGTTTTGTCGATAGCCCACACAGCGACGATTGATTTGGGTGGATTAATTTCGTGTAACTCTGTATGTTACCTTGAGTACCGCATAACTTACGTTAGTTAAGTTATTTCCGACTTCCGTATAACTTTGATAGTTATGTATTTTGTACCGATTCTGACTTTTGTTCCGATTTCGACTCTTCCGTACTGATTTGACGTTCCGTACCGATTATGATTTCGTAGTGTTTACGATTAAGTAATAACGATTTTATGACTTCGTACCGTATAGCAGTTCTAGAACCTTTACCATTTTGGGATTATGTTACGTATCGTATGGTCTAGAATTTGCAATTGATAGTTATTCTATCGTGTTGGATATGTCGTACTGACATTCTCTTCCTGAATTAGACGTTTATTTGCGAAG
This sequence comes from Amphimallon solstitiale, assembly GCA_963170755.1. NCBI lineage: Eukaryota > Metazoa > Arthropoda > Insecta > Coleoptera > Scarabaeidae > Amphimallon > Amphimallon solstitiale. The sequence goes on from OY720678.1 coordinate 74,283,965, forward strand.
GTATAAAGAAGAACGGTCTTTATTTGATAGTTCTCAGCCTTCCAAGGGTCGTGTCCTGGCGACTTTCTTTTGCTAGTGTTATTGTCAAAATGTTACCTCCAGGATATGATATTGACTTTCGCCTTATGGCTTATCGCTCGCCTTCAGCGTTTCAGTCGGGACAACGCCGGTCCAGACTTTAAACTCCTTTTGCTATGTCCTTTTTTTTTTGTTTTTGTTTGGCGATCTTCGTTGTTGTGTTTCCGGAATATACGTTTGTCGCGTGGACGTGCCGTCTGTGTCTTTAGTAGATTCACCATTCTGCGCTACCCTATCTTTAAATACCTCTCCTTATTCCGCTTTGCATCCCGTATCTGTAGTAATAAACCCATTTTTAGTTCACCTTTTTATTTTGTTTGTTTTGAGATTCCGAGGGCCTCACCCAAAGTTCTCTTTTACCGTCGCGTGTCTGCAGAGTGTCGTTCCGGGGGTTGCCTTTCCCGCGTCTTGGTCTATTGGTAGTATCTATTCCTATTTCCTGTGCCTTCGACCGTCGTAAGGATCACCGCCGGCCGGGCACACCGTAACGTAACCCGTCTACTCCATTTCCTTTTTGATGCTATCAGTGGTACTGGGCTGTCGGTTGGTCAGGTCTCGGGGCGCGTCTGTGCAGAATCTCGACACCCATGTTTTTTTATTTATCCCTCGTTAATTTCCCGTACCGGCTGAATGCCGAAGGACCGCGTGGTGGTTTTGGTCAAGCGTTTGGTGATGCTGCGTTTGCTGTCGGACATGGTCGCGCACATTTGTCTTCCGTTTTGCCTAGTCGCTGTCGATTTTTAACTTGGTTCCTTGTATTGTATGTTATATGTTGTGGTTTGCACAGTCCAGCTTCTGGTTTCATAACTCTTGGCTTAACGGTAATTTACAAGTAAATAACCTTTTGTGGTAAGGGAGGAATTGTTACGTTTTTTTTTCGGTTGTATTTTACCCTCTTAATGGTTTATTTTAGTGACGGAATACGTAATTAGTTTTTGATTTAATTTGTGTCGTCTTCCTACTACTACTGCCATCTGGAGTAGAAGTGCTTAAGATTCCTATTTCACGCGTCTGCCTTGCCGCAGGTGTGTGTAACGTATACGGGCATTGTTGGGTAGATGGCGTCTGTTGTTAATTTAATTAAATTGTTACTTTTTATTTTGTCTAATTTCTTTTTTTCTGAACTTCTTGGGCCCAGAGTTATGCAACAAATTATTAATAATTATTTTCCATTGATCTATGGTTATTTGAACCTGTATTTTTGCCGTACGTTTAAAGTATTAGTTGGCTCGTTCGTTCTTTTAGGGCGTTTGCCATAGTTGGGTTGTTTGGTCGAGTTCTGACACGTTAGGCTTTTTCTCTTTGATTTGTAACGTTCGTTGAGAAGGTTGGACACGAGAGAGCAGAATCTTTTCCCTGAGCTGCCTTGAGAATATGGAAAGTTAAGTTTTATCGTCGATAATCGCTTCCAAAAGCGGATTTTATTGTGATTCTCGAGGTTTATTGGTAAATTTCTGACGTTTATTTGAGTCTTACAAGGATATTTCTTCTGCTTGGGAATTGTTTAAGCTGCTGTAAGTATATGTTCCACATGTCTAATCGATCCTAATTTGTGTCGTTTCTATATTTAAATTTAGCTGCTGGTGTTAGGCCTGATTGCAACCTCATTTGAGCATTGTTGGTTGAAGTTAATACGAGAGGAACACGTGCTAGTAATTTTCCAACGTCCAGGAATTGTGGTTAGATCTTGTGGTGAGGGCACATTTAAGGTGCAGTTTATTGGTACACTGTAGCCTTCGAACGCTATCACTTGAGGTGTCGTAAACCCAAGATAGGAGGGCATATACCTGGTATCGTGTGGATCCGAAGGATTTGTCGTGTTTGGAAGCTGTGGATGTGATGTTTTAAGGTATTGTGTCTGTGTGAATCTTTCTCTGATATTACCCAGAGGGTAGAATTTAATTGACTTAGCAGTTTGACAAAATTTGTGTCAATAACGTACAATTTGAACAGTGAATTTCAATTTTCCGGCCTAATTAATCAAATAAGTAATCGTAAGTTCTTAATCTAACTTCTTATGGCCTGTGAGCCTTTATGTTTTTTGAATTAATTAATTTAACGTAGTTATTAACAATAGTGACCCCATTTGGAGGTTACTTTGACATTTTTGGAGACGTTACGTAGCCATTTTTATTTTTGGATTTAGAAATTGAATTAAATTTTGGATGTGTGTGGCAGTGTGGCCTCACAGCGAACTTGTGTAAATTCGTAGATAATTTTTGATGCATTTAATCAATGTTTGTAATTTAATTTTGGTGTAATTCCGTAAGGAATTATTGAATTTTATGTAATTGCATATTCTACTTGTAAAGCATAGTTAACTAGCGCTATTTCTTTATAGAATTAGATATTTTACAACTATAAGTCTGATTTCTAACGTCGAATAGATTGTCGAATGCCTCTGGTATACAGAGTGTTTCATTTTGGTTGACGTGTTGCATTATACGAGCAAACTGTTCGACTTTAGAGGGACTTTTGGCAAATTGCCTTGTAACTGTGTACTTGTAAGAATATTGTTGGTGAATCAATGTTAGTTTATAAGTTGTTCTTGTGTTCACCTTTTAACTTCTTTTAATTGAACTTCTAAAATTTGTAATATTACGACACTGAATTTGCAACGGAGTTGCGTGTGTGTTTCACTTCATTGTTTTATTCTGCCTTGATCTAGTTACCTCCTGGGAATTAGAGATTTTATATATAGCCGTTTTTTTTGTACAAGTACTGGAAATACGCTGTTGAATCTGAGAACTAATTTTAATAAACTGTTTGTTAAGTTGAATGAGTGTGTATTGGTCTTATTTACTTATCACTTGGGGGTTGTATATTGGATCTGGTCCGGGGTCTGAATATCTGTTGGGCTCAGCACATTATTACGGATAGGCGCCCTGACATCATAACCTTCGACTTAGTACGGTGTTCGAACTCGCCCTCCCCGACTGTAGCTGGAGGCAGTGCTGATACCCATATTTAACATCGACCCTTGGGGAAGTAAGAGGTAAGACTGAGTGTTATAAGTTGGTGATTAATTAATAGACAAGCGTCCTTTGAAATTTTAAAAAGAAGGTTAGTTACCGTGGTGGTGCTTAATTCACTACCTTCTTTGAATTTAATTACAAGAGGGTAGCATTACTTAAATTCATCATAGATTTTGTCAAATTCTATTTTATTCATGTCCTCCATTTTCAAAAAAATTATAATATAACGCAAAATGAAATTATCAAATGCAAAATTAGCTAACAATAAGAAAATAAAATTAAACTTGAATTTAAAAAAAAAACAAAACTTAATACATTGAAAACTAATAATGAATTTGTCGTAGTGTATTAAACTACTTTAATTCCTTTTTACTATCGCAAAAGATCTCAAAATTTTATACGTCTAACATGTTCGAAGAATAGGATTCATTTCGCTCTTCGTTCGTTCTCGCGGCCTTATATAATTTTAAACAAAAGCTATCTACTTATTCGCAGCGCCACATTTGTTCAACTAACATTTATGTTGGTATGATTATGATTGGCTTCATATTGTTTTCCTTTAAGTTTTCTCGATCACATCAACACATATCCTGCATTTGACAGTCAATATATATACACAAATGGCGTTTCTCAAAAATTGTTAATTAAAAGTTTACACACACTTGTTATCTTGTTATTCTTTATTTTTCATTCGGTATGTTCTTCTTTATCCCTTAATGCTATCCCTCATTATACTTGTATACAAACGCATTGCCTCTTTCATTGTTGGTAATGTATTTTCTTTTTCCATTAATCAAGGTTATTCTTATCTTCTTTTTGTAGATACCTTTGTTGAATACAATCGGGAACATGTTATGTATCACTGGAATTTTCTTCATGAAAACTGCATTACAACGAGTACTCGCATCCACTGCACTGCCTCCAACCTCTATCCAGTTTTTCTCTGTTTCTAGTATGTCGATTTGCAGACAACTACAAACAATATTGATGTTATTTCTTCTTTGCAGGCTTTTAAACCACACATGATTTGCTCTGCTATTTTTGAAGCCTTTGTGTTTATGCATACAAAACTTCTAGAATGTATTTTAACTTATACATTTAGTATATACATAAACGTATCAATGTGTCATCTTGGATAAAGAGTACCTTTCCATATATATCCTTTTTATGTTTTTTAAATATAAATATAAGGTATTTACTATGTTTTTAAATATGATCATAAAACTTTCTCATGTATTGGGATTATTATGCATGCCTAAAATCTGTTTTTGTTTATTTAAATTGATTTTTTCATCTGGAGCATGCCTTGCTCATACAATTTCAAATGATTCACTCTTTTTATTTTTCCATCCTTTAACAGAACTCTTTCTCTATTATTTTCTTTTAGTATATGTTTATTTTTGAACAGTGGTCCATTTCTTAAAATGTTTAGAGCTATTCTAACACCTTGTGAGAAATTTGGCTCTGTTTCTTTATATTCGAACCTTACCTTGTGCTTGTCTCTTCTATAAAAATATAGAATGCATAGATTTATTTTGCGTTTTTTTTTTATTGCTAAATTCCTTAATATTTAAACTTAATTTTTATATATACATTTTCTTAATGACATTTCCCCTTAAAGGTTAGGCAACCCATTTTTACTTGTTGTAAGACTTTTAACTTATATATAAAATAAAACACAAATGTATAGTTTCAAAATTATTATAATGTTTAACACACTACATATGTTTCGCCACACTGTGGCTTCATCAGGTGGATGAAAATACACACAGTGTGGCGAAACATATGTAGTGTGTTAAACATTATAATAATTTTGAAACTATACATTTGTGTTTTATTATATATATATAATGGAGTTTCAACATGTATCTCCTTCGTCGATTATTAACTTTTAACTTATGTTTATTAAATCAGAATATACGTTTTTAAACGAAAAATTAATGTTCTTATTCTATAACTTAACTATTTATTATTTTTTATAATTCTTAAAAATATAAAGATCACGGCAGTGTATGTAATACGTCGCAGCGCTGTGTCTATACATCGTACATACATATATACGTATACACAGATTCTCTATGGCTAATGTTATTTGACACATGCAGTATAATATATTAATATTACTTTCTCTTTTAAATTCTTACTTATAGGTGTGGTTCGATTTACAAATCTTTACTCAATGTTTTCTTTTAATTTTGTGTTTAACTCTCATTTATTAAAGGATATTTTACTTAATATAAGTAAAATAATTGAGTGAGAAAATATTTAATAAAACCTTTTCAATAAGCAAAAATAAATTTGGCACATCATATTTCTGTAAAAGTAATCTTATCTTTGAATTGAGCGCTTTTAATGCATTTATTACTTTTAAAAGTAATGAAATTCAAATATAAATCAAAATAAACAGTTGTTTAAAACATATATATTGAATAGTTTAATTAAAACCCATTTTTTAAATGGAAATTGCCATTTCGACTTTCACTTTTCGGCTTAACTCTAAAAGATGTGCAGTGTTTATGCTAATCTTGTAAATAGAAGAGAGGTAAATACTATTTTGTTGAATTAATTATTTAAAAGTACATATAACATGGAAAAAATATAAAAAAACAATTCTGTTTTGGATATACAACAGTAAAAGATTAGTTAGGTTTCATTGATTTAGTTTGTGTAAAATACATTTATTATTATTATCAATTTATTAAATACCATCCCAAACTAGTTTCATTAAAATATCATACGAACGTTAAGAATTAACTTACCACTCATTGTAACTGTCTTATAATGTGTGGAATATACATTTTTATGAACAATTGGAAAGCAAAGTAGGTATTGTTGAATTTTTCATATACATAGATTTAATCTTATCATTTTATCGAATAGTGATATATCCGAATTTTTCCTCGGAGACCAATAGCTAATAACTGTTGTATTTTTTCTATATTTATAAACTGTAAAGTAGAGCATCTTTTTAATATATTTATTGCGACACACGTCTACATTATGTACTTACATAAATAGATTTTAAGATAAATATATTACTTGTAGTTTAGTATTTAAGACGCTATACAGGGAAGGACAAATCGCAAATTAACAAGGGAAAACCACAAACGAAGTACGAAGCAAAACTTATCGAGAATATTATATCCAAGTGAAAAATTGAATCTATGTCCATCCATTTGGACAATAAAAAATTGCAACAACTTCTTTAATAAACTATACAAAATATTAAACAGTGCAATTTCATCCTCAAATTTCAAGCAAAACTCTAAAACTTAATTTCTTGCTTGTTTCTAGACGAGAAAAAGAAAGAAGATCAATCATGATGATATCTCCACCACAATGCATGACTTTGCAAAATGAAAATAATTGAAATAGATAAATTATTATATTATTATTTACTTTTTGTTCGACGTAGAAATGTTGACCCCTAGAAAATATTTTAAGTTTGAAAGTAAGGAAAAATAATTCAAGGTAATATCAGGAAAGAATACAATATTTATAAACCTCGGTGCAATCGCAGCCGTATTTACATCGCAAGTTCCAACATTTTAAAGTAATTAATACATCTATGTTAATTTAAATAGACTTTTAATAAACATGAACACACTCTAAGTCAGTTTAATGACTTGTTTTTATAGTTAATTACATGATAATTTACATTAAATTACTTATCGACATTAATTGAATAACGATTGAATTAATAATATTCTTAATAATTTCCACACTTTACTGCGTATTACTCGATCGACGGATATCACCATAATAAAAAAAAAAGGCCCTCGAAATAGAGTATTCAATTTTTCGGGTTATCCAGAAATTGTTGAGATCTGCACAAAAGTATAAATCATAATATATGCTGTCACCTATATGAGAAAACATTAACATTTATAATTATATTAAACTAGCTGGGCAACCAAACGTTGTAACACCTATTCCAGTAGGTGGCGAAAGGAGTTTGATTTGGTTAAAGTTTCTGTATCAGAAAGTCTACGTGCGCTATCGACTTAAGTCGATCGTTGTCTATTGTAGATATCTATACTTTCAGGCGAGAGTTTTAAAAATTGGTACCACGTGTGTCTCTTGCTTGACTATCGCTTGGCATTCGGTTAGGTTCGGTTAGTTATTACGTTTTCTAAAATTACTGACTCAATTTTGAGTAAATATATTACGTCTTAAAGTGGAAAGCCATTAAAATCACCAAGTCCTTAACAAAAATTTCAAATTTATACTTGAATAAAATAAAATAATAAAAACAAAAGTCCTTTTTTAATTGGAGTATTGATTTAATTTTCACATAAATTCAAGACAAGTACAGTATAAGTGAAGAAATATCTTATATTTACTATAAGTGTGTATTTAGGTACCACTTAGATGTTATCTATTCACATTAATGTGATTACTGCTGAAGAAGAAAGTTTTAGGCCTCGATTAAAGTTGGTTTAATTGTTAATATGTGCTCTATATTGCATAATATTTGTATATATACCAATTGCAATTAACCCAAGAAAAAGCAAAAAAACACATATTTTACAAAAAAGGGGTAAAGAAAAACAACATTATATATATATATATATATATATATATATATATATATAAATCAATAAAGGAAATATCACGGATACATAATAAAAATAGGAGAAAAAATATCGGGTTAATCCGCTGTAGTGCAACCGCAGACACGTGTTTCAGACTCGTTGGTCATCGTCAGTACGGTGTAGCCAAGGAATAAGTTTTGTTTCTATCTCCAAGGATATCCCACCTTATTCCTCTATCCTCCTCCTCATCTATATATATATATATATATATATAGATGCCCAGTTGGAAAACAATTATGATATACCACTAGATGATGAAGATGGATATGTTGGGGACAATAATTTACCTAAATATTATTAACGAGGGAAATGTTGTACAACCAAATTTAATAAGATTGTATTTTGAATAATATAGTCATTTTATTTTTTATTACATAGATTGATTTGTCAATTTTAATAATTCATCAGACACTCTAAAATAACAATATTTATAATGGTGAGCAGGTAGTACGTAGATTTCTTCTAACACACTTGTTGAGCGCATTCGCCAAGATTATACTTCAATACAATCGAATGAAGCAATATCCATATTATATGTTCTTGTGACTAAAAAAAAGATATTAATTAGTACAATCTTCAATTACCAATTTTATTTTGCTCTGGTTCACCTTTAATGCTGTTTGTTCCAATTATTTTTAGTAATCGCTCATCTGCATTTGTAAGAGGAAGATAATTTAGAACTTCACCACCTGTAATGCTTGCATTTTTATTAATTTTGGCAGCTTTAGCTTTTACATTGCACAGTCTATAAAACAATTATTACTGCACACTGTTACTTCGATATAATACATATTAATAAATTGGATAATAATATAATTAGTATATCATTATATTTTGAACAACTTGTGATTGTAGTTTCAGAAAATTATTAAATTAATTTATGAAGTCATCATAAATATTAAATATGAATGTTTTACTTTTTCTCCACTTTTTGTAACTTTACTACTATGTCGTAAACTATTTAACTGTTCACTGACATGTTGCCACATAGTTTCCAAATGCTGCGTTGAATTTATTTGTTAACATCACTGGATATTATTCTGTAAAATCTAGGAATGTTTTCCAATGGTATTGATCACCTTCATTTTAATTTTATTAAGTACCTAAATAATTGACTTATCTAATTATGTTATCGAAAATACCTACAAATAAAATGAAAAAGTATATAAATCTACAATACACATTATGCACCATAAGTTCATATAGTTGTCTTATTACTTACCAGGACGATGTACTATTTACAAATGAATAGACATTTTCGAATTTCTTTGGATTTTTACTACTTATCATATCATATAATTATTATAATCCGCCGTTTACTTTTATGCTTACTTTTGAAATATTTGTTATCGTCTTAACTCCCATTTATTACATCTCGCTCTTATCCATTGCGAAATACGCAAGCAATAATGTCTCTGTCTATGTCGAGACCCTCAATGTTGTCGCATGGAGGCGATATATTTGGGCGATAATGAGTATCGCTTTCTATCATAGATATGCACACGTGGTACGAACTAGGTAGATAGAAGTCGATGTGTAGATATCTACCACACACGTAGTGTCACCGCTGGACGAAAAATATCGTTGGCGCGATTGGAGGATAGGCAAGAAGAACAAAAATGGCCGCCCAAATGATCAAAAATGCAGTTCATCTGAATAAATAAAAATGACCTTTTTCCATTATCGTCAAAAAAAAAAATAATAAACGTAACTGTCAAAATAAATTGATCAGAAAAACTAAAATCTAATTTTTTATTTCGTGAACCATAGCTGTGGGAGCAGATAAAACGTTATACATAACACGGGAGATAAGTATCTTGACCAGTCTCGGAATCATCTGCCAGCAAAATCAATCTCGACTGGTAAAACCTACTTAATCTTTTGTGGTGTAAATAACACTGTGAATATTTACTCAATCGGTTAAATCGTTCAGAAGTTACACGATCATTAACAGAAGCACAAACATTTATATGTATATTATTATATTAATATATGGGCTGGAATGCATTCGTCCAGATTTTTCTGCAGATCTTCCAAATTTCTTTTCAATTGAAAATAATAGAGAGTTCATAAAAAAATTGTGATTTTTGTAGTTTGTCCGCATTTTCCGACATTATCCCGAATTTTTTTTTTCTGAAAACTTCTGCAAGACCATAATGAACAAAACAAAAAAAGAATTACGCATATCCATCGTTCGAATCGTGAGTTATGGTCTTAAGTTCGTACAAAATATTATAAAAAAAGCACTTTCAGTTTGTCCCGAATTTTCCAATTTTTTGGGTAACTTTTCCATTTTTATCGCTAAAAACCGTATTCCGACTATTACAAACATTAAAAAAATAAAAACCAAATCGGTTCAGCCGTTCTTAAGTAATGCGCTTATCAACGGACAGCATTTAATTTTTGTTTATATAGATATATGCTTCAATTAAAGATTATTTCAGGAAATTATGTGTGAAATTGATTTATTTCCTATAACTGTATCATTCCGAGTGTGTGAAGTTAGCCCCCCTTTTTTCGAATATCGGAAATCTGACGGTTGTTCCAGGTTGTTCTAGGTTTGTTCTAAATTGTTCCAAAGTATTTCAAAAAAAAAGTCAAAATTGGCCGAGATAATTGAAAAAAACGACTTTTTCACCCAGCCCCCCTTTTTTCGAAAATTGAAATTCTGAAGGTTGTTCCAGGTTGTTCTAGTTGTTCTAAACATTGTTCCAAAGAATCTCGAAAAAAAAATCAAAATTGGCCGAGATAATCGGAAAAAACGAGTTTTTGCCAGCCCCCCTTTTCTTGAAAATTGTAATTCTGATGATTGTTCTAGGTTGCTCTAGGTTTGTTCTAAATTGTTCCAAAGTATTTCATAGAAAAAATCAAAATCAGACGAGAAAATGGGAAAAAACCAAAGCCAAAAGTATGAAGTCGGACCCAGTTTTTGCAAAAATTAAAATTTTGACGGTTGTTCTAGGTTGTTCTAGGTTTGTTCTAAACATTGTTCGAATACGTCAAAACCGTATCTCTTATATATCAAAAGATATGGCAAAAAAACCAAATCCAAAAGTGTGAAGTTAGCCCCCCTTTTATCGAAAATCTAACTTCTGACGGTTGTTCCAGGTTGCTCTAAGGGTGTTCTCAATTGTTCCAAAGTATTTCAAAAAATAAATCATAATTGGCCGAAAAAACGGCAAAAAACTTTTTTTTTCTGGCGGCCCATTTTTCGAAAATCGAAATTCTGACGGTTGTTCTGGGTTGTTCTAAGTTTGTTTTAAATTGTTCCAAAGGATTTCAAAGAAAAAATCATAATTGGCCGAGATAATAGAAAAAAACCATTTTCCCACGGACCCCCTTTTTGCGAAAATTCAAATTCTGAGGGTTGTTCCAGGTTGTTCTAGATTTGTTCTAAACATTATTCTTATACATCAGAACCGTATCTCTTATATTTCAAAAGATATTGCAAAAAAACGTTTTTAAAAAAAGTGTGAAGTTAGCCCCCCTTTTTTCGAAAATCTAACTTCTGACGGTTGTTCCAGGTTGCTCTAGGTGTGTTCTCAATTGTTCCAAAGTATTTCAAAAAATAAATCATAATTGGCCGAAAAAACGGCAAAAAACTTTTTTTTTCTGGCAGCCCATTTTTCGAAAATCGAAATTCTGACGGTTGTTCTGGGTTGTTCTAAGTTTGTTTTAAATTGTTCCAAAGGATCTCAAAGAAAAAATCATAATTGGCCGAGATAATAGAAAAAAACGATTTTCCCACGGACCCCCTTTTTGCGAAAATTGAAATTCTGAGGGTTGTTCCAGGTTGTTCTAGATTTGTTCTAAACATTATTCTTATACATCAGAACCGTATCTCTTATATTGCAAAAGATATTGCAAAAAAACGTTTTTAAAAAAAGTGTGAAGTTAGCCCCCCTTTTTTCGAAAATCTAACTTCTGACGGTTGTTCCAGGTTGCTCTAGGTGTGTTCTCAATTGTTCCAAAGTATTTCAAAAAATAAATCATAATTGGCCGAAAAAACGGCAAAAAACTTTTTTTTTCTGGCGGCCCATTTTTCGAAAATCGAAATTCTGACGGTTGTTCTGGGTTGTTCTAAGTTTGTTTTAAATTGTTCCAAAGGATCTCAAAGAAAAAATCATAATTGGCCGAGATAATAGAAAAAAACCATTTTCCCACGGACCCCCTTTTTGCGAAAATTCAAATTCTGAGGGTTGTTCCAGGTTGTTCTAGATTTGTTCTAAACATTATTCTTATACATCAGAACCGTATCTCTTATATTTCAAAAGATATTGCAAAAAAACGTTTTTAAAAAAAGTGTGAAGTTAGCCCCCCTTTTTTCGAAAATCTAACTTCTGACGGTTGTTCCAGGTTGCTCTAGGTGTGTTCTCAATTGTTCCAAAGTATTTCAAAAAATAAATCATAATTGGCCGAAAAAACGGCAAAAAACTTTTCTTTTCTGGCGGCCCATTTTTCGAAAATCGAAATTCTGACGGTTGTTCTGGGTTGTTCTAAGTTTGTTTTAAATTGTTCCAAAGGATTTCAAAAAATAAATCATAATTGGCCGAAAAAACGGCAAAAAACAATTTTTTTCTGGCGCCCCTTTTTTCGAAAATCGAAATTTTGACGGTTGTTCTAGGTTGTTCTAAATTGTTCCAAAGGATTACAAAGAAAAAATCGAAATTGCCCAAGATAATAGGTAAATCGATTTTACCTATTATCTATATTTTAAAATGAATAATAATACTCATTTGTGATTCAGAATAAAGCAGAAGCAGTAAATATACATATATTTTCCCAAGTAATATAATTCATTTGTTTGAAAACAATATTGTTACTAAATGCTGATGCTCCTAACATAAAATAATATTAGAACAGTGACGTTAGTTACATTATTAATGTAGATTAAAAACTACCTCATAAACATATTGAGAATGATTATACCTTGCTCATAAAAAGATTAGTGTTTTTCTCATGAGCTGCTAGGTTGATGTTTCTTTGTTTATTTTTATTAGAGTTCATGCTTTAGTTTATCCCTAAAATCTAAAATATATATTTTTTCTGTAAAATTTATTTATTGATATTATTATATTATTTGATAACATTGACATAAATAATATATTTTTTTATCAATTTGGTATTGTAAAACAGCCTTTCCCAAATCGGCTACTCTTTGACGGATATACTATCTTATATTATCTAAATAGGTACCTATATAATATTTTTTCCAAATAAAGTAATAGTAGCCTTTGAATCGTTTTAGTGAGAAAATTAGACAGCATATTTCAACATGTTTACGAAGAGGGGCTACAAAAAATAAGCATACTTGATAGGAATGTCTACACGTGCTTGCATTCCCGGAGCAAAAACCATGAAAAAAAGTGGCCAGACCACGGCTAGACAAAATAACGTTGTAGTGGTTTACTATAATTAAAATTTTCAAACTTCAAAATCAGTATTTTATTTTTATTATTACTAGACAAAATAAAATAACAAAAGACTTCCCCATTTTGTTTGATTTTAGTTGGGTACCCATATCCAGCGCTTTTTTTTTTTGAAATACTTTGAAACTGTAAGAATTTCGATTTTTAAGAAATAGGGACTGGGGAAAAATATCGTTTTTTCATAACCGGTTTTGATTTTTTCTTTGAAATAGTTCATCAGCATTTGGTGACAATATCGTTTTGTAATAAATGAACATTATATTTCTTGCGAAAATATATATTTATTGCTATATTAGATGTTTATTTCTTTAAATAGAACTGCATCATACAAAAACTTCCTTCAACACAGTAATGTTCGGAAAGTGCATTCCGCCCATTGTAAAATCGTTTTTTCCTATTATCTCCGCCAATTATGATTTATTTTTTGAAATACTTTGGAACAATTGAGAACACACTTAGAGCAACCTGGAAAAACCGTCAGAAGTTAGATTTTCGAAAAAAGGGGGGATAACTTCACACTTTTTGAAAAAAGTTTTTTGCAATATCTTTTGAAATATAAGAGATACGGTTCTGATGTATAAGAATAATGTTTAGAACAAATCTAGAACAACCTGGAACAACCCTCAGCATTTCAATTTTCGCAAAGAGGGGGTCCGTGGGAAAATCATTTTTTTCTATTATCTCGGCCAATTATGATTTTTCTTTGAAATCCTTTGGAACAATTTTAAACGAACTTAGAACAACCTAGAACAACCGTCAGAATTTCGATTTTCGAAAAAAGGGCCGCCAGAAAAAAAAAGGTTTTTGCCGTTTTTTCGGCCAATTATGATTTATTTTTTGAAATACTTTGGAACAATTGAGAACACACCTAGAGCAACCTGGAACAACCGTCAGAAGTTAGATTTTCGAAAAAAGGGGGGCTAACTTCACACTTTTTTTAAAAACGTTTTTTTGCAATATCTTTTGAAATATAAGAGATACGGTTCTGATGTATAAGAATAATGTTTAGAACAAATCTAGAACAACCTGGAACAACCCTCAGAATTTGAATTTTCGCAAAAAGGGGGTCCGTGGGAAAATCGTTTTTTTCTATTATCTCGGCCAATTATGATTTTTTCTTTGAGATCCTTTGGAACAATTTAAAACAAACTTAGAACAACCCAGAACAACCGTCAGAATTTCGATTTTCGAAAAATGGGCCGCCAGAAAAAAAAAGTTTTTTGCCGCTTTTTCGGCCAATTATGATTTATTTTTTGAAATACTTTGGAACAATTGAGAACACCCTTAGAGCAACCTGGAACAACCGTCAGATGTTAGATTTTCGATAAAAGGGGGGCTAACTTCACACTTTTGGATTTGGTTTTTTTGCCATATCTTTTGATATATAAGAGATACGGTTTTGACGTATTCGAACAATGTTTAGAACAAACCTAGAACAACCTAGAACAACCGTCAAAATTTTAATTTTTGCAAAAACTGGGTCCGACTTCATACTTTTGGCTTTGGTTTTTTCCCATTTTCTCGTCTGATTTTGATTTTTTCTATGAAATACTTTGGAACAATTTAGAACAAACCTAGAGCAACCTAGAACAATCATCAGAATTACAATTTTCAAGAAAAGGGGGGCTGGCAAAAACTCGTTTTTTCCGATTATCTCGGCCAATTTTGATTTTTTTTTCGAGATTCTTTGGAACAATGTTTAGAACAACTAGAACAACCTGGAACAACCTTCAGAATTTCAATTTTCGAAAAAAGGGGGGCTGGGTGAAAAAGTCGTTTTTTTCAATTATCTCGGCCAATTTTGACTTTTTTTTTGAAATACTTTGGAACAATTTAGAACAAACCTAGAACAACCTGGAACAACCGTCAGATTTCCGATATTCGAAAAAAGGGGGGCTAACTTCACACACTCTATAATTCCTATATCTAAAATTGAATATGTACGATTAAATACCTTGCACAGATCGGTATCAAACCTAACTTGTAAATGAAAACAAACTACATAAATATTCCGTCAAAAGAATATTTTATTTAAACATTTTTTACGATTAAGTTTGTATTGTAAAGCAACTGAGTTTACCGAAGAAGCTATTCGCCAAGTAAAAATGAATGTATATAAAACATTAAACTTTTAATTATAATTAAATAATTAATTTCTTTCAAACACCTTAACGGGTGCATTTACCAACTGCATCTGGGCAAATAGAAACTTATGCAAATTGTATTACTAGCGCGGCGGTAGACGCACGGGGGTGTGAGTAGGTGGAACAAGACGATATTCGGGTTTCGATCAGAGCGCTTCGGTTTTATTGACAGATTCTGTCGCTATGTAGATCGGGAAAAGACGCTCCTTTCTGAAGGGAAAAAATTGGCGGTTCTAAACCGCTAATTTAATAGTAATAATAATTAACCTTCAAGTAGGCTAACAGACAATTTTTATTTTTAAACGTTTTCAAAACAGATATTAAAAATAACGGGAAACAGATACCGTGGGTTGAAAATTTTAATATATAGCTAAATAAAATTAGTTTGTTTTGAAGTTTGTGCACACTGAATAGATTTGGTATAGGCGGCACCAACATTGAAACAAAATTAGCAAATTCTAATAGTGTCAGAGTGGAAAAGTCCATCAAATATGTACCACAATACAAAAAAAAAAAAAAAGAATGAGTTTGGAGAATACTAAATTTTTAACCGGTGTTATTTGAAAAGATTATATATTTATTTAAATAAATTTATATCCATGTATATCAGTTTGTTCTAATATTTGAGTATACTTAGGGTTTTATTACGTCTCAACAAGATAAATTAGTTGTGATGATTAGGTGAAATGTTTTCACATGTTAGGTTAAGGAGGTACAAATGATGTTACCCAGAGCAGCTGAATATGCTAGTAGGCAAATATTACAGTGTGGAATAATTAAAGATTCAATATTTTCCAATACAGTCGAAAGGGTTAATTACATTCGTACTGCAACTCTTTCAAAATTCAAGAAGTGATTTACAAAATTCAAACAGTTTACAGCATAATTGATACACAATTAACTTTATATTTTGAACTATTAAAAAAACTAGAATTGCAAAATATGTTATTCCTGAAACTACCCAACACTATCAATTAGAAACACTTTTTCTTTCGGTAGACCGGAAGCAGTAGTTTACTTCAGTAAGAAAATCGAATTTGGCTAATATTTCGTCAATTACTGAGTTTAAACAAATTTATAAAGAATCCAAATGCATTTAAAATTAAATTTTACAAAAGTTGTATTAAAAAAGTTTTTTGAAATTCCTACCGGAAGTAGGTCTTTTACTCTGATCGAAAATCAGCTTTTTGCGAATAACCCGCAAGTCATGCTTTCTAGACAGGTACATTACGAGTATAAAAGTATTTAAGACATAACTTTCAATCCTTTGTATAAAAAAAAATTCAAAATTCGGACTTTTACTCTTATCGAATAGCGATTTTTTTAATATGTCGTAAATTGTGCATTCTATATATTTATCAGTAGTACAAAATTATGTTAAGCTGGATTTGCAATAATATTTGTATAAATGACATTTCAATATTCGCACCAGAAGTAACACTTTTACTCTTAGCGAGTAGCTCTCTTTTTCCAATATCTTGCAAAGTATGCATTCTAAAGATATTTGCTAAGAGAATAAAGGTACTTAGAATAGGATTTTGAATAACTTTGGTGCAAAAAATTCTTAAAATTGTGTAATTTGAAATGTTCCTACGTATAAGAAAATCATGTGGTGGCCACACCTCATTTTTCAATTTGTTCTACTTTCATTATTTTAAAATTTTATATATTAATTATTTTAAAGTTCATGTTTAAGGTGTTATTTTAAAGTTTCTTTCAATAAAAATTGAGTAAACTTTCTTATTGGATTTATTTTTCTGCTACTAGATGGCGTTAAAATAAGGGATAATATTTTGTGATTAGCAGAATCAATGTTATGTTATAGCCATGATAGCCTGAAGCATTAGCTAGATCCAGTTGGCCATTAGTTGCCTTGCCATAAAATCATCTTCCTAACTTACCACTATATTTTTTTTTGAACTAAATATTTATAAAATTGTCAGGCATTATCATCTTCATGTCGGAATTTTACAATAGATAAATATTTAATCTATTTTCCGCACTAATAATTAATATTTTTGATGGATAACATTCTTTTTTTTCAACGTACTTTTTTACAATAAAATGGGAAGTTGAAAATTTTAAATATTACATCTACAGTTCGATGTATCCATTCAAAAAAACATGATATAGGTACCTACCTATCCATTTAAAAAACATTTAATGCGTATATTATCGTCAGGTGGCAGTCTATTACGGATACACTTGGAATATTTCTGTTTAGTTTACAGGTTTCTCTCTTAACAACTCTTAACAATTACTTTGTTTATGTGTTGAGTAGTAATTAATTTTTAGAATTTTGCAATCGTTTCGTTTTTATTTATTTTTTAATTAGATGATGGCATGCAGTACATAAATAGAATATTTTTTCGCAATAACATGTCCTTAAAGAAGGTCAAATTGAAATGTGTATACCTCAGTTTCATTGTCTGATTAATATGAATGGGAATTCCTGAAATATATCGTAATTATTTTAGACTACCGGATTTCACGTTTACATATGTATCGTTCATTTATTTATATCTACGTACATACTTAAATTTAGAATTCATAATAAAAATAATGCGACCTGACCTAGCCTTGAAATCTTTCAAAACCTGTTATTTTAAGCCGTAATTACAATTGCTTTTATGTTTTCTTATGAATATTATTGTTTACTATGTTATTTCCATCTTAGGTGAAAAAAAGGAAAACTAATATTATTGCCAGTAAAATATTATGAAGTACTAGATTGCATGTTAAGATATAATGTGAGGTCATATCCATTTTAGTTTTAATTATAGGGTTCCTAATTACGGCATTATTTTGTTTATCTAGTATTCAAGGAATTATACATATTTGTTGTTAAATTTTGTTTAAGAAAGTTGCCGTATACTTAACATACATTCTGCCATCTATGGTTGCATATGGTGTATTTTCAATATTACTTCTTTCTATGTAAGAGTTATTTCATGCCTTCAACCGTTTTCCTGAAACATTTTAGTGAATATCTTTGTTAAATTAATATTTATTTATTGCTAAAGCAGTGCAACTATCTATATTTAAAGAAACAATGAATCATTGATGTGTGTATATTATAGCACTATATTATGACTTGCAATATAAATATAATGCTTAGAAGGGAGCTTCGGTGATTGAATTTGTATAACAAAATTATTACATTGAAAGCACCACCATATTTATATCAGAAGATCATCTTCAGAACGGATGTGCATAACACAAGGTTTAGAGGCAGGATTTCTCCACCACCGCATAAAACCGCATTATATAAAAGATCATTTCCATATCAAATCTATTGTAAATACGAGAACGAGGTACCCACTGATGTCTTTTCTGGCTCATCTTTCCGTAGTTCTACAGATATGAGGAAAAAATTATTATGTGGGCAAAGGTGTTGATGCTTGCTAGTGAATGGGTTCAGTAATTTTGTAGAATTGATAAATATTGTAAATTTGGTGAGTTTAAAGTTTAATAACTCTGGTTTTTTGTGCGTTTTTGAAAACCGTTAGAATTTCAGATTGGAAAATTCGTTTTCTTGTGTAGTCATTTTTGCAGTGATGCGTGGTGCGTTATCGAAATTTTTGCCTTAGGCACTCGTTATCAAAATATAATCTTTTCTGGTTCAATATCCAAGGTTAAGTTGTAAAGCAGCATTAGCTGAACTTCGCCTTGCAATTGCAACTATTAACTATTAACTATTAACTTTAACTTTAATGTTAATTTTCAAATTGTAGATCGGTGTATTTATGTTAATTATATACTTGTATACCTTGTGTCCTGTTGCAATAAAGACACTTTATTATTATTATTATATAAACTGAAACGTAACGATGTGTCTATCTTCATTTTAAATGTTGAAGATATAAAGGTGCCCGCACACTGAGGCGAAGCGAAGCGAATATAATAAATAAAATAAAATAAATAATAAATGCGCTTCTCTTCGCTTCGCCTCAGTGTGCGGGCACCTTAAAAGTGATACATGCACTGACATTATGCCTTAGGTATGCTTTCTACCAATTAATTAGTGGAATAACACTTCTATTTTTGGAGTTTGCCTCCGAAGATGCCATGTTAGTTACGAAAATCCATACCTTGTTTATTTAAGTTTAGTGTGCCTAGGGATTTTCTCTTATTTTTATTTGTCACTTGGGGCCGGTTTTTCCGAATAAAATACTCGTTTAACTAACAACTGATTATCTCTAACCGGCGTTTTTCAATGCGAAGAAAAACACCAGCTATCTAAACAGTGTACAAAGTTGGCAAGATACTTGTCAGTATATTTGGCAGTATATCTTTTTCTAATATTGGCGCCATTTTCTACAATGGAATTTGTTCTTTATGCTTTCTGTCGTCATTTTATTTTTTTTTAACTATAATAATAATAATAATAATAATAATAATAATAATAATAATAGTTTATTCGTTGTAATTACCATTACAAGAAAGTCAGTAAATTAATTAAAAAGGCACAGTTTGCTGTATATGACAATAAAACAAACAACAATAACAAAACAATAATGTGTATATAATGCACCTTTCTAATTATTTAAAAGCCATTAATGTTTTAAGTCACACTTTAAGAACTCTTCTATTGAATAAAAACTGTGATAACTTAAAATATCCTCCTCTTTTTTTATGAATAATTTGTCCGTCTTTTCAATATGGCTCTTGATTTTGTTATACAGTTTGGGCCCCCAATAGTCTACGTAGCGTTGTGTCGTTTGCAGGCGGTGATATGGAATTTGGAACTCTTTTCTGTGGCGGGTTTCGTAATTATGATGCTCTCCATTCAATATATACTTTTCTTGTTTTTTTCTAACGTATTTTATACATGTAAGTATAAATAGGCAAGGCAAGGTCAGTAATATTTCTTGTTTAAAATGTTCCATACAACCATCCGTATATTTCAGATTACAAAGAGCTGTAATCGCTTTTTTTGGCAAGCAGAAGATTCTTATTACAGTAGGTGCCCCAAAACAAAATTCTGTAGCTCATCCTACTGTGAAAGTTCGCAAAATAGATAGATTTTGAAGCGACATGGGTAGCAATAGTCTTCAGTCTCCTTATAGTATATATAGCTATCATTAGCTGGTTAGCTAATTCTGATATGTGCATGTCCCAAGTGAGTTTATTGTCAATCGTGAGCCCCAGATATCGAACGGCGTGGGATGACTGTTCATTTCTTGCTGAGAAACAGAGATGCTGTGTTTTCTCTTGATTTAATTTTAGTTCATTATCTTGGAACCATTTTGTTATTTCTTCCATTACCCGTTTGCTCTCTTTTCCAATTTCGTCAATCCACTTTCCAGTTACTACGTAAGATGTATCATCAGCATAGAGACAGCTTTGTTTAGGTGTTATATTTTTTGGGAGATCATTAACATACATCACAAATAAAATTGGTCCCAATATCGATTCTTGTGGTACCCCATTATGAATTGGTCAGGTATTTGATATTTCTCCATTTAAGTCCACTCTCAAGTAGATCATGTTCTGTACCTCTAATACCATCATAGTATAGTTTCTGTAGTAGAATTTGGTGATTTACCATATCGAAAGCCTTACTGAGGTCACAACATGTCAGTTCACAGCGTTCTTTATTATCGTAGGCGTCAATTACAGTCTCCATCACCTCCAGTATTCCAGTCACTGTGGATTTGTTTTTCCTGTATCCATGCTGTTAATTAGATATAAAGTTTTTTCTTTCAAAGTATTCTAGTAGACGATCTACTATCAACCGTTCTAAGATTTTGGAAATTGCAGGCAGAATAGTGATGGGCCTGTAATTCCTGCAATCATTCGGATCTCCCTTTTTATGAACTACAACTACAACAGCTCTTCCTACTTTCAGTTGTTCTGGAAAGATACCTTCGCGGACACACTTATTGAAAACTGTTGTCAGAACAGGTGTTATTTCATTTTCTACCTCTTTAATGATATTTGTTGTAACGTCATACACATCCCTGGTTTGTTTGTTTTTCACATTTTTTATTACATCCGACACTTCTATTTCTGTAATAGTTTTAAAATAGAATGAACATCTATTATCTAGTCTCATATTTTCTAGGTACTTCTGTATTTGTGTATCTGATTCCGTGCTTATTAGGATCTGTTTTCCAATGCCCCTAAAATAGTTATTAAGTTGGTTTGCAGAGAGTTTTGTATCTGATTTTCCCTTATTTCTAGTTTTATTTGTTTCCCTATTGATGACCGTCCATATAGCTTTTTGTTTGTTATATGCTTCATTTATATATATTTGATTTGCATTTTGCTTTGTTTTATTTATTTGATAATGGAAGTTTTTCTTGTATTGTTTGTATGTTTTCAATATGTCTTCATCTTTAGTTACCTGGCCATTGTTCCCAGAGCGTCCAAAGTGTTAGACATTTGTCTTAATGCGGGAGTATTCCAATAGTCTACTCCGTCACGACAATTTAGTTTATGTTTTTCTGGTTATAGGAAAATATTTATTAAAATAATAAAAAAATACTCTATGAAAATTCTCAAAAGCTTGTTCTGCTGTCATTTCATGGAAACAATCCCAAACATGTGATGCCAGGTCATTTTTAAATAGACCAATTGTAAGTTCTTTACTCTATATAATTAGAAATTTAATTTTAATAAATAATCTGTAGGCATTTATTTTATTCCCAGATTAGAAATGTTCGTCCTGCTCATAACAACACAATTTATAGTACTTTCATTACTAATGGCAATGCTAAAAAATATTGAAATGAAAATAGAATGAGAGCACAAAATATTTAAGGGGGCTTACGCAGAGGTGCCGACGAACTGCCGTGAGGTAGGACGTAAGGGGATGGCGCCATATACGCTAATGTAAATTCTGGACTTTACAAGGTTTCGTTAAAACAATAGTACTGCTTTTATTTACGAATTATCAAAACGAAATTTAAAACACAAATAAACAAAGGCTCAGTGCATGGTCGAGTGGAATTAATTTTTAAAAATTTTGTCATCTTTGAGAGTGAAATGTAGTAGTAAATAATTTGAATTATAAGAAAGTACTCCTAACGTAGTCTTAATTAATCCTTTGTATTAAATTTAATGCAAAAACATAATAAGAAAAACAAAAATTTCTGCTATTTGTTTTATTTTAACGATAACCTTACATCGGCGGAATTTATATTAGCGAGACCCACCTGATAGTCGCCAAACCAGTTTAAATGTCCACGAGCCGCTATTATTAACCAGTCTATTAATTCTGCAAATAAAATCCAAAGATAATGATCATATAAAACAAATAATTTAAAATTAAGATATAGTTTATTAATAAAAGGTAGTGTACATATTATACGTGTTTTCAATTAATCGAGTCCGGTTTTCTGCTTTAGGTCTACTATTTTCTCGTTGTAATATAAACACAAATACAAAAGAAGTTGCGAAATTTTTATCTTTAAAGTAAAATCTAAGAAATAATTTGTCTGAAGTCTTTTTACCTTGATTTATTATACATATATACAATAATGTACGTTATTAAGTTAATTAATGGAGATTAAATATATGAGGTATTATCGTTAAGGACATGAAAATTCTTTTACCTACACAAATGTAACTTTCTCATTAACCCGGTCATTATTTATATGTATAATAATGCCAAAGATGCATCCGGACAATGTAAAATTAATTTTCCTTCTCACATTTATGCCATTGTGTAGCACAGTACACAGTTTAGTTGAATTTTTAATAATTTGTGTACAACTAAAACTACAATAACACTATTAATATCCATTAGCTTGCATTACAAGATTACAAATTTTGCTAAGAAATAATTTATTATACAAGGTTCATTCAAATAAAACAAGAAGCATGTGTGACGCCATCCATGGTTTCACGATTTGTTCAATAATATTTGTAACAGCTTGTTAAACTCATTTAATTCATATATAATATATATATAAGGTTAATTAATTAAGATAGTGTTAAGAAAATGCCCTTACCTTGTGCAATCCACCCACCCGCAGTATTGCAGTCGCCCCTGTCTAGAAACTCCACTAAGGAAGTATTGTGATGATGAAAATTTTCGACCTCGAGATCTTTGTAGATGTCTACGTTTTGAAGTCCCATGATACTGAAAAAGTGGTTTTTAAAAAATGTCTCTCTCTCTCTCTCTCTCTCTCTCTCTCTCTCTCTCTCTCTCTCTCTCTCTCTCTCTCTCTCTCTCTCTCTCTCTCTCTCTCTCTCTCTCTGTGTGTGTGTGTCTGTGTGTGTGTGACCACGATAGCGATCAAACCGCTGTAGATATCAATTCCAAATTTTGTATTTATGTGTATAATCTCCCTCTTGAGATCTGATTAGTTTTTCAGTAAAATCGGTAGACCGGAAGTAGCAGTTTACTTCAGCGAAAAAACCGAATTTTGCCAATATTTCGTCAACTACTAAGTTTATACAAATTTATAAAGAATTCATATGTACTTAAAATTAAAATTGAGAATAATTTTATTTAAAAAGTTTTTCGAAATTCCTACCGGAAGTAGGTCGTTTACTCTTATCGACAATCAGTTTTTTGGGAATATTTCGCAAGTCATGCTTTTTAGACAAGTACGTTATGGGTATAAAAGTATTTATAACATAATTTTCAATATCTTTTGTATAAAAAAAATTTCAAAATTCTGACCGGAAGTGCCACTTTTACTCTTATCGAATAGCGACTTTTTGCAAATATGTCGTAAGTTATGCATTCTATATATATTTATCAAGAGTATAAAAGTATTTAAAACTGGATTTTCAATTTTTTTTGTATATATGAAATTTCAAAATTCGAACCGGAAGTAGCACGTTTACTCTTAGCGAGGAACACTTTTTTGATAATATCTTGCAAAGCATGCATTCTATAGCGATTTATTAAGCGAATGAAAGTACTTAGAATAGGATTTTGAATAAGTTTTGTATAAAAAAATTCTTAAAATTGTATAGTTTGAAACGCTCATATGTATAAGAAAGTCGTGTGGTGGCAACACCTCATTTTTTTAGAATATGTTGACTCTTAGAGATGTTAATTGCGCTACCCTATTTAAATCGGGGACCACATCGGCAATAGAGAATCCTTGATGTTTAAGAACAAGAGGATAGAGTGTGAGCAACACAGTAGAACAACATCAAAAAACAATGAAAATTAAAGTTGACTTTGTAAGTAAACGAAAATTCAGGTTAGTTAATAAGAAACAAAAAGACAAAGCGTTAATTGCTTTATTTGATTTCAGGAACAAAAAAAGTGATTATAAAATTATATTGAATTTTTAATATCCATCCAAAATACTCTTTAAATAATGGAATTTTGATCAATGTTTATTAAACAAAATTTAATACTTCGCTTTTCGCACTTTTTAATTACACGCAAATAACGATAATAACGTTGTTTGTGTACGCTTGCATAAACCTTACAGAAAATAACATTAAAAAACTTGTCGTTTATGAGTCATAAGTCATCTACAAAATAACTGAACACCCCAGAAGATTTACAGTAATTAATTATTTATAAATAATGATTGCAAACTCTATTTTTATTAACTAGTGAAACTATTGATACTCCACGAAATATAAAAAGGATCACATTTATGGCAAATAGGGAATCCTGTAATTATTATTATTATAATACAGGCTGTTTCTTAATAACATGCTAATATTTAAGGGGGTTATTCTTGGGTTCATGTTATGTAAAAAACTTCATATGGACATATGTCCTAAATGTCTTAACTTTTGAAATGTAGGGTGCTAAAAAAAAAATTTAACCATGTTTTTTTCATAATGGTTAATGTTTAACGACTTAAATACGTGACAAGTATACTAGGTAGATAAATGTCAAAACTGTTCATGATTACAAAATAAAATCTGCTTCTTACCTACTAGATCGTTTTTAATCCTTGTTAAACCTAATTTCACAACATCATGCTCATGAATGAATTTTATTTTTTTAAGCCAAAACCGTACGTCAAACAAAAAAAAACAAGAGCATTTGCTCAGAAATGAAGAAGTACCTTAAATGATTTATGTTTCTTCAAAAAAATTAAAAAAAAAAACCGTACAGACACCACAGGTCAAAATTATAAAAATAATTGTACATCAGAAAATGCATCTTGATGCATAAAAGACGTACAAAATGTCACAATAATATCTAGGGTAATACCAAAGTTAAAAAAAAATGTTTTTTTTAACACCCTACAGTTCAAAAGTTAAGACATTAGGACACATGTTCATAAGAAGTTTTTTTTTAAAAAATAGACCCAAGAATAACCCCTTAAATATTAGCATGTCATTAAGAAACATATGATATATTAAGATACTTTTCATACTAAATTTAAAACACTAATTAATCGAGACGTTAGTGAAAAAAATGTGAAAGTCAAATTAAAATAAATTAATTCTCTTACACTTCTACCACATTTTATAACTCCTTATATTAAAAACATGAGATTGTTCAGCACAATTTAATTATAAAACAAAATGTAGGTATCTATTCCAGCGATTTATTTGCGATTTATATTCCGTCAAAAATAATACTTGAAAATTAACTTTGTAGTACAATAAAATTTAATACAGAACTTGACATAAAAAGTAACTTGCTTCAAACTATATGTTTAATCCAAAATATCTTTAATGTAGCATTATTTCTAAATTAATGCTTTAATTAAGAAATCGGATATATCCAATAAACACAACGAAATTGAGGTTAGATTAGTATATTAAAATACAACTAACAGATGGCCTTTTATTCCAGTATGATTTCCAAATTCAGACACAAGCGCGCAGCGTGAGTGGCCGAAGGAAAGAATGCTGAAATGGCCTTCTGTTATGAGTGTTTTACACTATTTTCTCTGTTTCGGATTGTATTTACATTATTTATTTATAGAAAATTTGTTACAAATATACATGAAGGGAAATTTTGATAACGTGACGTAGTCGCTTGGTAGAACTGATTTATATTTGACAGTTGACTTTTGTAAGAATTATTTGAATTGAAAACTTTGCTTAAATTAGAAAATAATACTCATATTATCTGTGGGCGGAATGTCAGACGAAGAGCGTCAATCTGAGCCACCAGATTACGGGACTTGGCCTCCTACGCCATATATAATTTACTACCGGGTAAATCGAAAAACAAATATGAAAAGGAATATGAAAAATTTAAGGCACCAACCTATTTCTACTAAAATCGGAAGTTACCAAAAATCGTTTAGGAATGGAGTCCATTCGAACACTGAAATGGGTGCTAGAACAACGTTGTTCTAATACCGAAACAGAAAAAATGAAACGGAATTCTGCTTGGAAGCTTAACGTTTAATTAATGACTTCCTCATGTTTAATTGAACGTTCACATTCCAAAAAGAATTACTTCTTTTTGGCATCATCGCTTTTGTGTTTAAAGACATACCGTCCTTTTCAACGTAATTGTTACTAGGTACTTTAATAAATATTCTGATATTAGAAACGTTGGCGTCTTCTTTCCCCATCACTCGAGTCTATTACTTCTCTTTGGGAAGTGTGTATTATTAGATGTCGCTCCAGACAGAGGGGCTCCTTCGACTCAATAAATGCAACACTGCGACACTATCTACGAAGCACTACGATAAAAAGGCCTTTCAAATCCCATAGCTAGGTGGATGGCTTCGCTATTACATAAGCAAAGACCATATAATTGACGGAAAAGAATGACTTTAGTTGACCTTCTCTCTTTGAACAACAACCAAAAGATTCACATGCGGTCCAGATTGGCGGGAAAGGTGAGGTACTCCACGCTTGCGACGGCGCACATGATTTTTGCAAAATAACACAAAAAATGGACAAAAAAAACGACTTCATAAGAATTTCTATAAATGAAACAAAAATCTTAAATAGTCAGGAAGTTTTAAGAGTTGATGTTATCCTGGTTTTTGGATATAAAGAATTATTTCTATTCAATTGAACACAAGGACTTGTGATAAACAGTCTTTCTGATAATACACGTCATATTGAGTTTCAAAGGAAAATAAAACAGATAAATGATAATAATAATAATAATATTAATAATTTTTATTCGTAATAGACTCGCTCACGCAAGTATCTACATCGTCAGTTTTACAAATTTGTCACATATACATCTAAACTAATACATAGACTCACTATTACGCAAATTACAAATTACAAACTATGAATTATATAGTGGCTCCCAAAAGTATTTTAAATTTTCCATTGAATTAGTAATTATTTCATGTAAAGAGATACTTTAGTCTTTATTTAACCACGTTTCAAACTAATAGCTAGACGCCACATTACAATAATGACCGAATCCAATACACCCACAACAAAGCTACAAATTTTATTCAATATCATTACATTCCAAGAAATACTCCTGTATGGAGTAATAAGCCTTTCTGATCAAATGCTCCATAATCTTATTTTTAAAAATTTTTAACGGGAGTGATTTATACTTATTCGGCAGTTTATAATATACTTTTATTGCAAGGTAATTAGGACTTCCCTCCGTAAACGCTAACCTGTGCCTAAGTATTTCTAAGACGTTTGAATTCCGGGTGTCGTACGGATGACCTTCGCTCAACTTCGGCAACCCTGCAATATTCTCCCTAGCATACATTAATAACTGGTAAACATAAATAGAAGGCACAGTCATGATTTTCATATCCTTGAACAGGTCTCGGTAACTCGTCCTTATACCCACTTTATTCATTAATCTAACCGCTCTTTTCTGGAGTTTAAAAATTCTAATTACCTCAGAAGAGCTGCCCCATATTATTGTGCCATATGTAATTAGGGAGTGGCAGTGCGCAAAGTAGTACATTTTTAGTGTCGGCATGTCCACAATACGTCTAAGTCGGCTTATTGCAAAACACATGCTTGATAATTTCTTGGATAAGTGTTGAATATGCTCATTAAACGTGCAATTCTCATCAATATAAACACCCAGAAACTTGGTTGAGCTGACTTGTGCTATGCTACTATTATTAAATTTAATCAAGTATGATGATTTTCTCTCTTTCCTATCTATACTAAATTCTATAAAGTTTGTTTTATTACTGTTCATATATAGCGCATTGTCCCGAAAATAATTATTAAGTTCCTTCACTGAATTTACAATTTCACCCTGAATATTTACATTTTTCCTACATGTCACAAGCAACGATGTATCATCCGCGAACATAAACATATTCAGATCTGGTACATCATTTACATAAATAATATAGAGAAGCGGTCCCAGGACGCTCCCTTGAGACACCCCTCTATCAGTATTAAGCACATTTGATGTTTTACCCTTCAGTTCTACAAAATGTGAGCGATCCCGTAGGTAACTCTGAAACCATTCCAGCGCTACACCTCTAATCCCATAGCACATCATTTTTTTTAAAAGGATGTCATGATTTACAAGATCAAAAGCCTTACTTAAGTCAACAAATACCCCCACACATGACCGGCCCTGTTCAAAGCCCTTGCAAAGTTCATTTAAGAATGTTGCCATCGCGGAAACAGCTGATCTGCCCCTACGAAAGCCGAACTGCTTTTGATTTAAAATATTGCAGCGTTCAAGAAATTTCATTAGTCTATCAGCTACAATCCTCTCGATAACTTTAGAGAAAACACTCAGGATAGAAATAGGTCTGTAGTTACCCACAGTCTTCTTGCAACCTGTTTTATATATTGGTATAATCTTAGCTAATTTTAGTCCATCAATAAACGTGCCCGAGCCGAAAGAACTATTTATTATTATCGTTAGTGGGACAATAAACTCGTCCAAACATTTTTTTAGAAGAACTGTACTTACATTATCCTGCCCCGATGAAACGGTATTCCTTAAATTGGAGACTACTCTACGAATTTCAAAATGAATATGTAAATTAGGATATTTATCTGAAAAGCCCATGTAGATTATTCTGCATGGATACTTGTCCGTCTTTAAAAACGAGTAAAATCAATATTTCAAACATGTTGTTATTAAATAAATTTATTTATTTATACATTACACATAAAAAGGTTATTAATCATTTATTTTATCACTGACGATTTTTAATGCAAGACAAGCTTTGATAGTCGTACATTTTAACTTGAGAAATGGTATTTTTGTTGGTTTCTTTTATTTTAAGATACACATCTAATTACAATTTCAGGGACACTCATTTAGGACGAAGAGGAAATTATCTCAGATACCTTTATCTCTCAAATCAAACAAATTTCCGTGTTTTCGGAGGTACTGTTGCTCACAGACCATTGCAATATAAACTAGTAGGAAAAATAAACGTCAAGTTAATGAGATGATATTGCAAATTTCAATTTACATACACTTTAGAGTTAATTATTGCGCATTCTGTTGACCTGTTAATGGTTTTTTTGCTGATATTAGATATGATCGTACGTGTGTAAGTTTTGTCTTGTGTATTTAAGAATTTTTATTTTAATTATCTGCTGGATTGAATCAGCGTATTTCCGTTTGTATGTTCGGCCATAAAGTCTGGGATTACACAATCACTGACCATGTAAAAATGCAGTAATTTATAATTATTGACAATTCGTGACTACATATTCTATAAAAATACATAATATTATACTTACTTAAAGTTTTTGTACTTTACATTCATTTTCTTTTGCATTTCCGCTTTTGTCAATTGCGTTTCTCTATTTGTCAAATGACTTTCCATATTTTTAAACGTCAGCTGAATTTGTCAAATGAAATTCCATTTTGTCAAATTACTTTCTTTTTATATCAGTTGCTTTTCTTGCTTATACAGCGAGGACGCGCGGGTTGGAATAAATTCATTTAAAATTTTTGGTTTTGTTTTATGGAAAAACGCTTGGACAGGTCGATTTTTATTTTTAGCTGCGGTTTTTCTCATGGTAAATTGATGTACAAAGAGTGGTCCAAAAGTAAGTTACGACCATCAATTTTTTTTTTCAAATGGAAACATATATATTTTATTTAATTTATTAATTCTGCATCGAATTCTAAGTATGTTTTATGTACAATGTCCTATACCCAAACTCAACAGTTAGCGTAAATGAATTTATTACAACCCGCGCGTCCTCACGGTATGTCGAAATGTATACCTCTTACATTTTATTAAAAAAATATAGCAATTTACACATTAAAGTGAAAATTTAATTTTGTATTTAGATTCAAACGCACTGCAATAAAAACATAACTTAATTAAAGATTTCATTTCTTTGTAAACAGTTGTGTAAATACATATGTCTCCATGTGTTGAACAGAATTCAAACAATTTTTTGATCAGATGCATGGTGTAGTACCTCATGTAATTTATTTTCACTCGTTGGCTGTGCTCTTTTTATTATCTGCTTCCCCTGATTGAGTAACTCTTCCAAGGATTTAGAAAAGGGATATAAGCAGAAAGGAGCACTGGAAAATGCCCATGATCTCTGAGGACCAAGATTTCCTCACTTATAGTGAATCTTACATTGTCCATAACAATATGAGACTCTTGTACACCGTCATTATGTAAATGTTGAATTAAAGTTATGAGAAATTCAGAAAAGTGCAGTACATTAAAGGGCACATCTTGAATTTGAAACAAATACAAGGAATTTTTGTTCGTTGCAGCGGCAGTAGAATAATTGCGCCCTCTAAACTGTGCTTTTATTTTTGATGATTTGGTATTTTTCACAAGACTTCAGTATGAAACGCGAGAATATATTTGTGTTCCTTATTCGTCAATCAAGAAATTTTTTGCTCTTTCCAACATAATTCTGTTACTGCGTAATCAAAGCGAACTTGAATAATGTCCGGAGTATTTCTTCTTTCAGGAACAAATGACACTTTTTTAACAGAATAATGAGAGTTCTTAAGTGCTCTATTAATCGTAAATAGTGATATTTGTGGAAGAAGTGGCTTCTCTTGCAACTGGCGGAGGGGTAAAGAACAACCCAGGTCAACCCAGTCACAAATCTGTTCTTTTAATGTCCTGCACTTATTTTTGCAGTATTATTACTTCTCCTATATGTTGCATAAATTTTTCAAACTGTATCTTGCAAAAAAAAAATTAAACTTTGAATTAAGTTATGTTTATATTACATAGATTTTACACTGTGTTTGTATCTAAATACAAAATAAATTTCTCACATTAATGTGTAAATTGCTATATTTTTTTATAAAATGTAAGAGGTATACATACCTATTACCTATACCATATATAAACAAGAAAAGCAATTTATATAAAAGGAAAATAATTTGACAAAAAGGGAATTCCATTCGACAAATTCACCTGACATATAAAAACATAGAAAATCATTTGACAAATAGGGAAACGCAATTGACAAAAGCGGAAAAGGAAATGACTGTAATGCGAGGGTAAAATAAAAAATTCTTGGCCTGACAATGAAAGAATGCAATTTTTAGTTAAAAAATTATTTTATTTTTTTTACATAATTACCCTTGACTTCAACACACTTGGTCCAACGTTACTCCAACACCAGTATTCCTTCCCGAAAGTGAGAGTTTGGAAGACTGTTAAATATCCATTTATTATCTCAACTTCTGTATTGAACGCGAAGCGCTTCCCGGAAACAATTTTTTTAAAGTTTTGGAACAGATGAAAGTTTGAGGGTATCAAATCAGGAGAATAGGGGGGGATAGTCGAGCAAATCATACCTCAAATACCGCAATTTTCCCAATTCCAACGCACTTTTGTGAGCAGATGCGTTGTCCTGGAGAAACATGATTTTTTTCTTCTTCAAGCCAGTTCTCTTCTTGCGAATTTTGGCATCCAGCTGGTCAAGAAGGTTGGAGTAATATTCGCATCTAATTTTTCTGCCTTTTTCAAGGTAATCAATTAACAAGGATCCCTTTCGCATCCCAAAACACACTGGTCCATGACCTTTCCGGCAGATGTGATAGACTTCGCCTTCTTTGGCGCTGAACCACGGGCTTCCACCCACTGCTTCGACTGCTGTTTCGTTTTATGCGTGTACTGGCGGATCCATGTCTTGTCCATGCTAATAAATCGCCGCACAAAATCGTTCGGATACCTATTGAATCGGTCCAAACATTGCTGCGAAAGTCGTTTGCGCATTTGCTTTTGATCGGCATTCAGCAAATGCGGCACCAACAAACTACTTGGCAGAACAATTTGAAACTTGTCATACGAACTAATGACAGGTGCACGCAGACAGGAATCATAAATTTTCGCTGATTGGAACGCCATCTCTGTGTCAGGCCGAGAATTTACCTTACCCTTGTATAGCATATATTATTATCTACTTTAGCTGCAAGGTGGTCCATGGTAGCGGAAGATTTTGAGAACTTCATTATTCGGAACAGTATACCAGTATAAAGACAAACATTGACCATTTTTAATTCTTAAAAATTATGCATGACAAATGACCATTTCTTTTTACTATAACATCCTGAAATTGGATGATAATCGGATATTTTTTTTGTTAGCTCCGGAAGGTTTATCAATAAAAACCTTGCTTTTGAGATAGCCCCACAAAAAGTAATCGCACGCTGTTAGGTTTGGCGATCTTGAAGACCACTCAATGTCTCCGTGTTTAAAAATAACGCCATTTGGAAAGAGTCGTCGCACAGCAGTCATTGATACCCTCGCGGTATGTACAGTAGCACAGTTTTGTTAAAACCATGTATTCTGGTTGTTTTGTGGTTCAATTGCTGTGTCAGAAACTGGTTTGATCATGTCAGGATAGCGTGCAGAATTGACTGTTACAGCATTTTCATTCTGATCCTCAAGAAAGTAAGGACCAATAATTCCCATAGAAGACATTGCACACCACCTTCGGACTGTGTAATGGTTTGTTGGTAAAATTTCTTTGAATTTTTCAAAGAACAATAACGGCTCTTTTGCTTATTGGTATAGCCTGATAATTTGAAATGCGTTTCATCCGACACCCATAAATTATGAACATCAATTTCTTGTTGTAAGATCTTTTCAGCGAAATGAGGGGACGAGGCTGATCTGTGAGCTTAAGTGCTTGAACAATCTAGATCTTATAAGGATGGAAATGTGTAAAATTAGGAGAAAATTAGTCCTAGCTAAGCCAATTGCCTGACTATATTTTCGACCGGAACTTTTCGGACTTCGCTGTATAGTTGCTCTAACTCGATCAATGTTATCCAAAGTTCTGACACTCCTGGTCCCGTGCTTTTGATATTGTTCGCTGATCCATTTTACTCGTGATTACGAAACCATTCCTTTATGACGTGACCAGATGGAACACTCCCGTGACGAGGAATAATGAAATTCATCAGAAATTTCCGCTGTACTGCGACATTATTTTTGTAATACGCTTTGATTACAAAAGAATGTTGCCCACCGCACCACCGTTCCATGATTACTGAATGGCATAAAATGACAAATAAATTCATAGCAACCCATGGATGGTTTTCAAATAATATATGTATTTCCTACAATGAGTGTTTATTTAGTGAAATCTTTACTTGAAAGCAATTTTATTCTCAAACATAGAACTCAAATTTGTCATCACTGAATTGCTAAGCGTAGGCTCTTACAATCAAGCTACTTTAGTAACAACAAATCTTTCTTTTCAACAATAAAAAAATGTGGCGAATTAACTTTTAAATAATTTAATTCTCTTTATAAATATAATAGGATAATGCAAAATTTGCGAAACATAGAAAGATGCAAACGCGAATTGTGTAATTAAAAGTGGAAATGGAAACACAAACAGCAGCCATTATTTATGTAGTTTCATCAAAAGATCAAAATTTGACATTGATAGCATTTAATTTCACTACACAAACAACATGGACGCGAATTGTGTAATTATAAGTGTAATTGAAAGGTATTTAGGACTAGAGCAGCGGCATACCATTCATGTAGATTGATTAGAAGATCCAGATTTATCATAGACAGCATCTAGTCTCATCATACAAATAATACTGCCTATGTCCCACAGATCTTATAGTGTAGAATTGTGTAAATCAAACATTAAATTAAGTTGCCTTAGGTAGCCATGACATATATGTTTCTAACTTATTTGTTTTCTTCAGTATGGCAGTGGGTTATTTAAAATAATATGTGTAGTATTACCTTAAGAATGTCAGTTCCAAAAAAAATCCATAGATGTTTATAGTGTAAAACAGCAGTAGTCTCAGCCAAGCATTTAGTAAAAATATTCTTAGCAAAATATATGGTAGTTTGCTTTTCTATTGCAATTTTTGTTATTAATTACTATTTTAATTAATATAGCTACTAAGCCATGAAGACAGATTAATTTAATTACATTTCTTGTATATTTGTCTATGAATTTTAATATATTTACCAATTGCCTGGTCGAGTATTGTCATTTACCCAATAGGTGTTGCATTACACTATGAACATCTCTGGATTTTTTTGGAATTGATGTTTTTAAGGTAATATTACAAATATTATTTTAATTATCACACACTTTCTTTGTAATGCTATACTGAACTTACAATTTATCCAGCGCAAATTATACAAAATCGGCACAAGCCAAGTAGCACTATTTTGCGCTCTCCGAAGATACTAATTAAATTAGAAATTGATGTTTCCAAACTAAGTAAAATAGCAATTTTTTGCTGTGCAAAATATACACATGCTTATGGGTAGTATAAACAAATATAATACAATTTTTACTGTTTGAAGAATTAAAAGAAATAAAATGTCTATTGTTAAATCAAAACTACCATTGGTGATAGACCTATGAGAGAAAGCTAAAGAGGGGCCAATTCCACAGTAGTCAATACATGCCCAGGTAAATAGCAGAATATATTCGTTTACTTGGAAATAAAAACAATACGAAGCGAATTGTTGAATATGCAGTTGTTTTAGTCATAGTTATCAAACAAAGGAAGATAATAGGACAGATCTTTAACGTAGTGAATAATTTCAAATACCTTGGTGTTACCATAACAAATAACAGAGCAAAGGAAACAAAAACCGACGTAGAAGTACAGGTAAGAAACGAGAACGAAATAGGGCGTATTGCACTAAAAAATATGCAGCAAAGCAAAGCAATTAGTGTCAGCACTAAGATAAAAATATATAAATCAATGATAAAACCTATTATGACATATGCTGCCGAGATCACGTCTCTAGAAGAATAAGAAAAAGAAGAAGAAGTAGTAGTAGATCAAGAAACAGATGGAAAGACAAAGTTGAGGAGGACTTAAGATGCTTATGATTAACCAGATGGATATAGGAAATTCAAAATAAAAAAAATATGCGGGAAAATAGCTGACAAAATCAAGACCTACAACCACGCACGTAAGAATCTTTATAATCCACTCCAAGAAAAGTATTGAAAAGGCTTTGGTACACGATGAAGTTGAATGCCAAGAAGTAGTGTAGTATACTATTATTGTTTTATGCTATTCACATTAAATTTAACACATGATTATAGAAAAGTTTGTAAAAAGCCTCGACTGTTTACAGAAACCTTTCGGCATATATTCAATGGAAGCAAATAAATAATAAATACACTTCTAAGAAGCACTGTTTTTAAACGATTTATATCAAAGCAAAAATAAACATGAAAAATTTGACAGTTACACAACGCTCGTCTTTTTGACAGATATGCTTTATCTGTCAACACCGAATTGAACTATTAGTCTATTTAAAATATGTAATGAAGAAATTTAATATTGAAACGGAAATTATGTGTTTATTTGCCATGCATGCGTATATTACGATCAATTTATAAATCTTCTATTTAAGCTAATGAAATAAATGCCCTCAAGTATAATTTAACTAACTAACTTTTTTAGTTTCTCTAATACAGTTATGACAACATGTAAACGTCATCGATGACGTGCAACTGAACTTAACGCGTCTCCAGTATATATAAAATAAGTGGAAAGTCATTTGACAAATAGTGAAACACAAATGACAAAAGCGGAAAAGCAAAAGAAAATGACTGTAATACGCTTAGTGATAAAGCACATATAAAATTCGCATAGGCTTTTAGTATCCATCAGCAAGTAGCTATATGTTCTATATTATTATCCCTATAAATTTTAGCTGTACCTATTGCTATATTCTTGAGAAAACGACATCTGCAAAAGTTCGTAATACAAGTCTTTTGCATGGGAATATAAAGGGAAAATGTTTGTCTAAAATATGTAAGTTTGAACCACTGTGCGCCACCTTATTATTATGGGTACGAATTTTGAATGAAACTTTTTCCAATTATTACTCTCAACACTGTAAACATTGTACAAAATAAGATTAAACGATGTACAGTGCATGCCTTTCTTTATTTGTTGAAAAACCGCCGAATTTTACGGTAGCAAATAAAAAAAAACTACTAAAATTGAGAAAAGAACAAATAATCCTCAACACCTCACTGTGATTTTAAATTAAATGTTCAAAATGAGCACCCTCAATCTCTTGGCAATAGAACAACCGCTTGCAAAACAATGACGTAATTATCTTACCACTGAATTTTTTTTAACAAACGAAGGCTGGTTTTGTTTTATTTGTGTTCCAACGTTTTGTTCCAATTCGTTTAAAAGATAAAAAGGGCGAGACACGCACTGTATACTTACTTTATTACATAGTGTAAATTAAATTACTAGTTATTTTAATCAATCTGAAATGTATGTAATTATAATTGTTTAGAACGAAAAAATTTTGAGTCAATAACAATTCTGAATTACTTATTTGACAGAAAAAAAAAAGGAGTTGTTATTCAAGATATGACGAATTTTAATTTTATCGCTTATTAAATATGTTAACAACAAAGGCTATTGAAGATTTCATATGGGGGATTAATTGGCTAGATACATCTCACTATATATATCCAAGAGACTTATAGTCTCTTCCAGTGTTAAAGTTTTTACCGGGTTAAGAGGCGTGACATCCTTGATTTGAACCGTGTAGGAACGTCAGCGAACGTAGTTTAATTACCTAAGTAAGAAAAAAAAATGACCAGTTTCGTTAAAGCGTGTTATTATCTTTATGTTTTCCTAATCATAAAAGTGATACATGTGAAATCTACCGGAGAACCTCATATTATATTGGTTATTGCTGATGATTTGGTTTGTATTATATTTTCATTCTTAAATTTAAGCAGTAATAGTGGAATTATGTATAAATCACTTCATTTCTAACTAAACTTCTATTTATGACAACTCTTTTTTTTATATACAGGGTGTCCAGAAACTCTCCTGACAAACGAAGACCGGAGATTCCTCAGATAATTTTAAGACAATTTAACTTAATTCACCCTAGTCCGAAAATGCTTCCTAAGGTCACAGGCGTCCGTTTTGGGTAGGTAAACGGTTATTTTAACGCATAACTTTTTTGTCTTTAACTTTTAAGCATTTGTGACACTAGATTATTAAATTTTCAGGTATTCTAGTACTAAAAGGTACTCTTACTTTAAGTCGGTAGGATACACCGTTTTCTAGAAAAATCAATTTGAAAATTTTTCGTTTTTTCGTCATTAAAATTCAATTTATTATTTTTTGCACTAGTTCGCTCTGAACTGCCAACAGAAATAAAACCTACGTTTTTAATTGTCAAATTGTTGTCAGTTCTGGAAGTTGAAATGACGAAAGATGAATTGACGAAAAAACGAAAAATTTTCAAATCGATTTTTCTAGCAAACGGTGTATCCTACCGACTTAAAGTAAGAGTACCTTTTAGTACTAGAATACCTGAAAATTTAATAATCTAGTGTCACAAATGCTTAAAAGTTAAAGACAAAAAAGTTATGCGTTAAAATAACCATTTACCTACCCAAAACGGACGCCTATGACCGGTACTAGAAATTCG
Organism: Amphimallon solstitiale; assembly: GCA_963170755.1. NCBI lineage: Eukaryota > Metazoa > Arthropoda > Insecta > Coleoptera > Scarabaeidae > Amphimallon > Amphimallon solstitiale. The sequence goes on from OY720678.1 coordinate 74,321,916, forward strand.
CAATTGATGGAATCGATTTATCTCTGGGGATAAATGAGCATACCAGTTTTTGTTTTTCTAAATAGAAGCGTTCGGGAGATATTAAAAAAAAACTAATTACAAGGCACCATCTTCAAAGACCTGTAGCTCCCTTAGGAAGCATTTTCGGACTAGGGTGAATTGTGTTAAATTGTCTTAAAATTATCTGAGGAATCTCCGGTCTTCGTTTGTCAGGAGAGTTTCTGGACAGCCTGTATAGAACGAAAACAGTAAACGATTTAAATATTCGTTTTGTTGTGGTAAATATAGAGGATTATATGCACATCCCAAAATTATTTTGAACTATACCGGAAGTTCACAAGGGTGGTACGTATCAGTGTTATGTTTTGATGGAACATATATTTAGTAATAATATTTCAATTCTATATATTAAATCGGAGCAATTTTAGGTATGGTATCCTATACCTAAAGCCCACCACTGCTAAAATATTTGCATTTTACCAAAATTACAGCATAAGTATTTAACATATAATTAAAGGATTGCATTATTAAATGACAATATACACTATTTCGTTACAGAGACTCCAAAAATAGCAGAATGATACAAACTCCGCCGCACAAGATATGCACCTAGTATAATTTGATATATAACAACACTACAGAAGCTCCCCTCTATTTCATGTTTATTTTAAAAAACTTGTAATTTAACCATTAACAATTGTGATTTATTCCATGTAAATTATAAGTTTAGTATTCTTAATTAGCAATTAATACATCTTCAACACCACCTCTGTTTACAAGAAAGTATCATCAAAATAGTCCCCATGCAATGTGTTTTTGACTTTCTTTCAAATCTATAATGCAGTAAACCTCAGTTATAACGAACGTCAAAGGACGATTACAATCAGTTCGTTATATCCGAAGTTCGTTATAAGCCATAATGAGATAATAAATGCAAAAGTGTTCTATGAGACTTTTATTGTTTACTATATATGTACAAAAATTATAAATTAAAATAAACTAAAGTGAAACAAAACAAAATACAATAGATATGTAATTTTATTAGAAAAACATTGGAATTTTTGACTGAACTTGCGCATTAGTAATGTATAAATTGTCCACATACAGGTTTGGTCTACGATTATTTTGCATGCGGCTTTCCGTACATAACATGAAAAGAGTTGCTAAACCGTACTTACCTAACATGCTGTCGTTATATCAACACAATATACACACGCGAGGCGACAAGTAGACTTTCAGCGAAACCATATTAAATTCAATCATAAAAATAATAAATCTGCAGGAAATCTTATAATATTAACTTAATATACCTTTTTAAGAATAGTACGAATGAGAATAGTACCTAAAAATGAAGATAACAACCCCTGCCACATGCACACATGCATTATATTGGAATCTTATGATCGTAATGATCGTATCGACCAGTCGTCGAGCGTCGAACAGTACGTGCCCACTGCCCACATGTGTATAAATACTGGCATCAACGTTCGTTTCAATACATGGAATTTAGCTGGCATGCAAGGTAAAAACAGAATCTGTATGTTTCAATTTCGTAAAATTATCAATCTTTGCTTTCCTAGACGTATGAGACTGCAAAAAGTAACCTCTATTGTCAATACTCCTGACGGGTTCCTGAGTAGATAATGGCTCTAATTCTGATGGTTCTGGCTCATCCTCATTGGCGTCTCATTGGTTACTTACAGATTTGCTTTTATCTATCACAGAGGCAATGATATCTCGTTGATCATATATTTTTGTAGAAATAGTCTACATTAATTCATGTTTGTTTAAAAAAAATTAAATTTGCCAATTGCTGATATTCACGTTCTCTTTGTTTCTATTTTTGTAACTACTTATTTAACGGCAAGTCATCATCAGATCTACAATTTGGTACGGTGTCATCATCAAAACGAAACTTATCTTTCTGGAAACAGTTGACTAATGTTTTTTAGGTAATTTTTGCTAAGATTTATCAGCTAAATTGATGGCTTCAAGGACGTCATTAATGCTATGCATAATTTCTAGCAAAAACATCCGGTAATAGTTGACTTTGAAAGAATAAATTATACCCTGATCCACAGGCTATAGCATGGAGCTGAAGTTTGGTGGTAAAAATACAAGTGTGACGGACTTTCCGCAACATTAAGATGGTCTGGACAATTATCGGCCAACAATAAAGATGTTTGCTTTTTCTCCACAATTCTAGATCCCATTCACGGAGTCGCTTAGTTAAAATTTCGCCCATTATCCATGCTCGTTGGGTGGTTTTGTAATTAACGGGTAAATTTTTTTTGCGACCTTCCATTGATAAGCAGTTTCCATTTTTCTGTACCGGACAAATTCCGACAAATTAGCACAATCATTATGTGTTGGGATAACTTTCCATCTTTGCACTGTTTCTCCTTGAATTTTAGCGCCTCATTCTGGGTTAATTTGTAAAGCAAAACTTGTCTGCAAAGTTCTGGCAACACTGTATTTAACCAATTGTCCATTATATTGTCATTTACTGCGGCTATTTCATCAGAGATTGTGCTTCCATAGACGTTATGACGTTTTGTCCATCGATTTATCCAGCTACTACTTCAAATGAAGTTATTTTCCTGAAAAAGTCTTTTGAACTACCACTGATAATTACGGCTTTGCTGCATCTTCGTTTGGAGGTTTTCATAATTTTTTAACATTCGTATTTGTATTTTCAAATGCCAAACGTAGGTTGGTCATCTTCTTTGAAATTGCTTCGACGGTAGATTTACTGATGCTCCTTTCACAACAGATTTCATGTTTCAATTTTTCATCTTCTAGTATTGTTTTAAATTTTTCTCTAAATGTAAAAGGTTTTCTAGTAAGTTAGCCATTTGTATGAAGAAACAATCGAAATTTCACGGTCTACTGCTGTCGTTATATTAACACAATGTTAATATAACGTTAGCAGTTTTAACTGCGGCCTTTCAGGTTCGTTATATTAGATGATTTGTTATATCCGAGTTAGTTATAACCAATGAATTTTTAAATTGTTGTATTGGGAATATCGGGAATTGGAATAAAGTTCTTTATAACAGGTGATTCGTTGTAACTGAGGCCGTTATAATGGAAGTTTACTTAGAATGTAGGAAATGTACCAAATGATTCAAGTATTGTCCAAATGGTATTTTTAAGCTGAATCTCATCTTATGAAATGGGGCAAAACATACGCGAGCCAAATCTCTATAATAAACATTGAAATCAGACTACATTCCTTCGATGAAAAATACATGTATGAGAGTCTCTCAACAATAGAATGTCTTGTCGTCCTGGAACAACCACTTTTTTGTGAACTACAGATCCACTGCCTTTCAGCTAATGTTTTGCAGATTGATGTGATTCGTACTTATAGGTGAACCCAATTTGTACCCACCCCTTGTGTATAAATGTATTTTACAGTTACATTCTTATCTTTACTTATCACGTTTTTTAAAATACATATCCATTTAATACCCAAATTATAGGTTACTATATCACTTCATATTTGATAATACAGAATTTTTGATTATTTTACCATTTGACAGAAGCAAACAGGGTACCCACATAATGGCCAATTTAGTTTCTATTGATTTCCTATCTTGTGTCATTATAAAGACACTCTGGTATAAAATATGTTGTAATGCTATCTGTTTGCTTATTATAGAACTAGTCTTGCAATATTTTGATGCCATCTTTTCTGATAGCGCTTATAATTCCCACTAACACATTAATAACAAAAAACTAATTTAGTCTATAGGATCCAACATATATAACATATTAGAAATACAAATTTACCAATTACTAAAGATAAATGGTTAGTCAGAATTTTGTTATTGTTTTAGTTTCCTCTCATCTTCTGTGCCTCTAACATGAGAGAGTTTGTTACAAATGCAGAGATTTTGAGGACAGATTTATTAATTGAATTGCAAATGGATAAAATTCCACTTATATGTGAAGATAATGAAATTTAATTCCTCCGGAGGACGGGTGGAAATTCAAACCTCCTTACTGGAAACTTGGAATTTAAGCCCAATTAATGGTTCATAATATCTCAAGTTATCTACTTAGTATTTATTTGAAATTTGTAGTGCTACTAATTTGATGACGGTCTATCATATATATCTAAGCAATAACAACACTGATGTATAGCAACGTCAATGCATTGACATTATCGCAAACTAGAAACATAAATTGCATTTTGGGTGTCGGCCTATTTGGTCGACATGTATAATAAAATTTTGCCAAAGTAATACGCTTACCACACACATGTCTGCTATATATAAAGAATATAGTTTGATAACATAATCGAAACTTTATCTTAAAGTAAGGTAATGGAAGAATGCTGCCAAAAATTCTGAAATATTGTTCGTTCTTTCAACAATTTACTGGTTCCATTTAATTAATTCTGTTAAATTAATTAATTTTTTTTTAGCAGAGGTTTTGCATAACAAAGGTCTACACAGTTCTTATAATTACAGAGCTCTCATTACGGAAAAACACTGAAAACTATTTTATTTCGCAGTAAATGGACGGAGAATAGAATTAACGGAGTTCAATTAAGTAAATGGTGCATTCTTAGTTTGTTTTCTAGTTACTTGTTTGTGTAAACTTCTAAGAAAATCCGTTGCAGAGGATTTATTGAGTAAAGAATAATGTTTTCACCGCAGTATACATAATACATCTGTAATTAAAGACGGTAATTCTTTTGGACTTGAAACGAAGTCTTTGGAATTCAATATTAAATTGATAAAAAACTTCTTGAAAGAAACTAAAGGAATGCTTTTTATTTACTTGTTGAATGGTACAGTGTAAAGGGTTTAAAAGGTCCGATTTATTTTGTTAAAAACTTAAGGCGCGCTATGTTTAAAATGTTGTAGATTGATTTTTCGAATTTGGCATAATTATTGATTATCGCTAGCTGACAGAATTAATAACTGACTTAACAGTTCAAAATTTTAGTATTTTGCATTGTTTTAAACATAAAAACTGTATTCCACATTTAAAAATAAAATTTATGTCTATTTTCACAAAGATTAACGTAAAATTTTACTTTAAAAAAGTATTTTAACATGCTCGGGCATGTTCGCAGCTATACCGTGAAGAGCAGCGACAACTACAAAGGATATGACGTCACGCATTTTAGAGAGAAGTAAAGAATTCAGATATATTAGTCATCGCGAAATATACTAATATGGAAACTTCTGGAATACGCGCATATATGAAGGTTGCAGCGGGCGCCGAGGCGTAGTGATACATCATTTATTGTTTAGTTATTTATTAACGCAGCCTGGCAAGAGACAAACAAAATGTCACTGAATTGTCCCTTAGTTAAGAAAGTTCGAAGCAGTGTTTTACAAGTTGTATTGCGTGTGATTTTCAAGAATGGAAAACATCTTGGAACATACTGATAATAATCAAATTGGTCTATAACTAGAAGCGACATCTACTGGCTTTCCTGGCTTCAAAACAGCTACAACTTTTGCTTTTTTAAATTTAGTAGGAACAACACCATTATTTAAAATATTATTATAGAAACATAAAAGCCAATAACGTCCTAATGGACCTAGATATTTAATAAGTTTAGGATAAATTTCATCAAAACCAGCAGTCTTACGAATCTTTAATAATTCTATCACTATATCCAATACCTCTATAGAAAAGGGTTTTGTACAATCATATTTTTTTGTATTAATGGATTTTCTTTTCTTGCGCAATAATTTCTTCATATTTTTGATATCTACTTTACTTAACTTTATCATATTTGAGACGTGCACTAATCTTGAAACTATGGTATTAGCTCTGATTTTTGATTCTATAATACTAGTTTGGGATGCCGCCCCTAGTTTTCTTAATAGATTCCAACTGCTACGACTAGAATGTGTGAAATTCATGTCTTCTATAAGACGCGACCATTTGTTCTTTCTTTCTTGATTTAATAAAGTTAATAATTCATCAGCAATTTCTAGACAAAGATTTTTATTGAAATTTATGTATGATTTATTTGTTCTTTTAGACCAGTATAAAAGAGTAATACAACTGTATATCATTCTTATACATTTTGCTGTGACCTTCACATTAAATAAAAATAATAATGTTAAGAATTAGTAGAGTTGTTGAAAAAGAACATTAATTTTATCTTTGAAACGTTTATTTTAAGATTTAGGCATTACTCAAAACAAGTTACAATAAATAAAATAGGTTGCCAACATTCAAAGGGCAATGCTATTACAAAAATGTATACGTTAGAATATATATATTAAGTTGAATAGGTACTAAAATTAGTTATGGTCGAGACGAGAACACAATTTTAAATGAATAAATGTAAATTCAGATATGCATAATGGTGCCAATTCATAGGAAATATTTTGTAATAGTAACACTTAAGATATAGTAAATACCTAAGACTTATATCTATGAACAGTGAAAGGATATGAATCAAGACATTCATTATACGAACTGACAGACTGTAATGTTTTATGTAAACAGTAACTGTATAAATTGAAAATACATTTATTAGTTCCTATATGTATAGCACGAGGTCTTGAATAGACTATGGAAGTGGTCATGTGTGGTTTAAAAACCTGCAAAAGAAAAATGCAGTGTTAATATTGTTTACAGCTTTCTGCAAATCAACGTACTACCAGAAGAGAGAGCCTAGATAGAATTTGGAGACGGTGTGACGGGGGCGACTGGTCTTTATGGTGAAGGATCCGTAAGAAAGATTCCAGTTGACTACAATGTGTTCCAAGTATTACCCTATCGAGGTATTTCTAAAAGAAAAATAAAGATAACTTTAGTAAATGGAAAAAGAAAATATATAACAAATGACGAAAAAGAAAATACGTTCATATACAAGTAAAATGAGGGTCTATATTAAGAAGAAAGGAAAATATACCTACCGTAGACGAAACATAGCAAGTTTGTGAAAAACTTTTAATAACAAACAATTCAAGGTGCCGACATTAGTGTATAAACTGTCAAAGACAATGTGTGCGTATTGGTGTAGATACGACAACTTGAAGAAAACAAACAAGAAAGATTTCATCACAGACGTTTCAAAAAATTAATACCAGCCTAAAATCTATTTTGACAAGAGAGGCGTTAAAAATTTCCGATAGCAATTGTTTTTTATATATAAACGAAAAACAAGAATCGACTTGTTAGAGATTGAATCTGTACTTCGAGTTAGAAAGATGCTAATTTTTCAAAACGAATAAAATTTCTTGAGATAGCAAAAGTGAGAGTAGGGTTAAAATACCCTACTTCTAATTTTAATTTAGTTTTCTTTTATTTAAATAATTTACATTCAATAATTTTTTTTATTACTAAGTTTGAAATGGAGGATGTTAGTAAGTTTTGAAATAAATTATTCAATTTAGGATTAATTAATGGTGCAAGACGTACTGAAAGTACTATGTCAAAATATTTGCTTTTAGTAAAACGTTAAGCATCATTAATTGTATGAATATTATCTTGTTCAGTAATAATGATTCATTCAAAAACAAAACAGCTCGTATATATAAATGCATGGCAGGGCCAAATACCAAGTTCTTTAAAGGCTGGTACACATGAATGCATTCTCCTAAGATTTGCAACAATGCGCACAACACGTTTTTGTATCAGAAAAACTCTGTTGAATTTCGATGACCTACCCCAGTGCATAATACCATACTTCAAAACGGTATGAAAACAGCCAAAGTATAACCGACGCATGATTGAGCAGCCACACTGATTTGATGATATCGCTAGAGCATAGCATGTTCTTAATATTTCAAACAAAATAAGTACGAATAAACGGGGATGTATCTTGATGGGCAGGTGCTAAGCCGCTAGATGTACTATGTGAGAATGTTTACAGCTAGTGATTAGTATAGGCCAGTTTCAGGGCATTTGCGTTGCAAAGTTTTAGATCACCAAGGCACTATGTGAAAATGTATGTTTTTGGTGAAATAAAATTAGCTTCGTATTAATAAATTTATTATCAAGAATCAATAATTGTCTTTTATCTAAAAGAAAAACGTAATGTTTTTGTTTTATTTAACCAGCATTAATTTAATATAAGCTTTACACAAACATTATAACTCAAGAATGAGTATAAGTGTTTTCTTTCCTCATTATTTGTAAAACGAAAATGGATAAGATACAATATAATAATGTTATTTATGATTGACTTTCTCATAAAATATAAATAATTTCTACATGAAATTTAGGTCTTTTGTTTAATTTTTTTTTTAACCTTATACCAGAATAGAAGAAGCAAAAATCACGGCAAGCACTCATAAGAACTTTCAAAATACTATGCTGTTAAAAAATAAGCTTATAGGTAGAATATAATGATTTTGTCATTTACTAGCATTTATTCAAATTATTGAGTCTACAGCATAATTTATATGGCTGTACCCAACGTGTTGCAATGTTACATTTTTATTTCAAATCAGAAATTTACCATATTTAACAGTTTAGTAGCCACCACAGCAATATGCGTCATACAAAAGTGAATATCCTTTAAGAGGTGTGATGTATAAATAGAGAAAAGTAGCGGACAGAGGATGGATCCCTGTGGCACACCCCTACTTACAGGCGCATATGCAGAGGTCTCAGACCGCAATCTTACCATTTGCTTTCTACGACAAAGGTAGCTACTAAAAAGTTGTATAGGACCAGTATCGAAACCTATATTATTCAAAACTTTCAGCAAAATCCTATGATCCAGCGTTGAAAGTTTAACAGGATCAACCTGGTAATCATATTTCTATGCGTCGCATTAATTATATCATCAGTGCACTGCACAACTGAACCTTCTCCGAAACCCCGACTGTACAGTCTGCGATAGCTTATTAGCATTGACGTATTTGGAAAGTTGAGCAATAATTATCTTTTTAAAGGTCTTTTATTTGAATCAATCATTTTTATTCTGAGACGGAGTGAGATAAATTTTTAAGTTTGTATATAGGAAACCTATTGTTACAGGATGCACTTTTACGAGTCCATGAAATTAATTTTTTTCTATTTAATTCCTTGCACATAATTTAATTACATCCGCTTTTAATAAATTTGCCTGTTCAATCCACCATTCAAAGTAGGACGTTTATATATGTATATATTTATCTAAATTCTATTAACTAGCAAATTTACTGACTTAATTACAATTTTGAAGATTAAAATAAATGATAGAAATAAATCTAGTATAGAATAAATATTCGAAACATCCCACTGAACAAAAACCATACACATATATGCAAATTCGTTCAATATATTCTCTTTAAACAAACACAGTGACATTGTGATTAGATAAATTGCAGCAATTAATTTAACTTGTACGCGCACATTAACATCATTAACTGCTAAATGAAATCAGATAAATATTGCTGATTGCGTTAATTATGTCTAGAAATTTCGTTTGTAAATACTTAGAGACATTATACGATCGTCCTACCATAGGAAAATTTGTGTCCATCTTACGTTGTAGATAGCATCAGTAATCCTAGAAATTGTTAATTGATTTAGTACGTTTCAGGGATGGAATGATGTTGGTTTCCATGGAAGTAATCAAATTCTGACGCCAAACATCGATGCACTCGCTTATAATGGCATTATACTGAACAGTCATTATGTACAGCCATCTGGTTCCGCTACAAAGGCCGCCCTGCTTACAGGAAAATATCCAATTAAATTGGGTAAGTCTCCCCGCATACATCTGTAATTAATGTTAAAAGATAATTTCATTCCGGTAATGTAGTTCAATAACTTTTATTTGTATTTTTCTAAGGAATGCAAGGTGATTCATCTATACAGCCTGGTGAACCGAGGGCACTGCCAGAAGGAAAAATATTACCTGAATATTTAAAGGTATTTTTTTATATATCGTTAGAATCCTCATGAAAACAGATACGAACATGTTTCTAAAAATCTAATTCTATAATATTTTTCATACTTTTTTTCTTTTATACGTGGAATTTTTCTGTTAGGAATCTGGTATCATTAAATTTGTAACTGGTGTTTTTGCGATGTGTTATAAGTATTTTATTTGTTAATCAATAAGTTTTGTAATATCTATTGAAAAAACAAAAAAGGTATGTGCATTTCTTGAAGATATTACCAGTTCATACATAAGGCTGATATAAAAACATTTCTAGAAAATAAATTCATAAATCCTTAGTACATACGAGGTGTGATAAAACTGTAATTTTATCGGAAAGTATTTATTTAATTAACAATGTTTATCCCATCCCCTTCAAAGTAATCTCCCTGTGATATTATACACTTTTGCTAACGTAGTTTCCAGTTTGAGAAGCATTGGTTGAACGCCTCTCTATGTAATGCTTTGAGGTCCATTTGCAATTTTGTCTTTATCTCATCTATTGTTGAAAAGCGTTGTTTTTTAAGTGTCCCTTTTAGTTCAGGAAATAGAATTAGAAAGTCACAGGGGGGCAAGTCCGGAGAATAGGGGGAATAAATGAACATAACATTATGTCAAAAACTGTTGGATAAGCAAAACGGTATCCACAAATTGTCTCTCCAAAGTTCGGGTCTTTTTTTTCGGATTGATGCACACAGATTGCGCAAAACCTGTAAGTAATACTCCTTGTTTGCTGTACGGCAGGTCGATAAAAATTCATGATGAACTCTTCCATCGTAGTCGAAGAAGACTTTTAAAAGGATTTTCACATTTGACCGGATTTGAGATGATTAAGCTTTTGTTGCGACATTAATGACACTATAGTCCTGTACCCAGGGTTCGTCACCAGTTGTAGCGCGCTTATGCTAGTCTGGATCCTCAATGATGTCACTAAGCATTTGATTAACGACGGTTACACGATGCTCTTTTGTTAAAAATTCAGTAGTTTAGGGAAAAATGTTGCCGTCACCCATTTTAAGATCAAAACATTGGGAAAACTGGCTTCATGTGACCCATATAAAATTCATTTTTCTTCAGCAACCTCTCTAATAGTAATTCTTCTATTGGCAAGTACAATCGCAATTTTTCCACGTTTTTTTATTATTTACAATATTCTGCTGAGGAAACTTGATGCACTGGGACTTCATGGCAATCTGATTAGTTTTCTGACGTCATATCTTCGGGAACGGATCAATTATGTGTACTACAATGGATTCAAATCTGGTGAATTTGCTGCCACGTCAGGTGTTACGCAGGGGTCTAATTTGGGACTTCTACTTTTTATACTATTTATTAATGATCTCTTGGAATCATTTTCTTGTGATGGGTTGGCGTCTACAGTGTGAGTTGGATACTCTCTATGAATAGTGTCAGCACAATGACTTGGCATTTAATATCAATAAATGTCATGTTATGAAGTATTCTAGAAGAATGGAACGCATTGACTTCGATTATAGCATTGGGGGACAGGTATTGGCCTGCGTGCAGGAGGTAAAGGATTTGGAAGTGCTATTTAATCGACATTTATTCTTCGCCAAACATATTGCTAATGTATGCCTTTCCGCCTCTGGTACGCTTGGTTTTATTCTTAGAAATAGTAGGCATTTTGCTAATGCAGCCACCAGTGAACTTCTTTATTTTCCGCTCGTGCGTAGTAAGCGACAATACGCTGCTGTTGTTTGGCACCCAATTTATATCTGCTATAAATTGAAATTGGGAAGCATCCAGAGGAGATTTTTAAAGTTCTTGAGCTTTAAGGCCTGTGGAGTTTATTCCTGTAGAAATACTAACCATGCAGTTTTATTGGAGGAGCATAATTTTGTTCTACTGGACACACGTCGTGAGATTGCTAGTGCCAACTTTTTACATGGTTTAGTACATAACAGGATTGACTGTCCCTATCTGTTGGGTTTGATTCATTTCAATGTACCACGGCTTTCTGCGAGAAGTCAAGTTACGTTTTTTACCTCCACATGCAGGACAAATGTCATGCTGAGGAATCCACTATATCAAATGTGCCGTAATGGAAACAAGTATTTTAATGATATTTTTTTGGAGCTCAAACTTATATGAATTATTTATGTGTAATTTATTGTATTATATTGTATGTAAACCGCTCATCTATTGTAAATTACAGTGTTCCCCTTGCTGGTTTTTTTTGTGTTCGGTACACAATAAAGTATTATTATTATTATTGGCGGCCGCCTAAACTTCTCGTCATGTTCAATATCATCTTGACATCCCTTAAAGCGTGTGTGCCATTCATAAGGTTGCGATTGTGATATGTTTTATCGCCATAGACTTTCTTTAACATTCTGAATGCTTCGCTGCACTTAATTCCGTTTTTAACACAACATTTCAGACAAATTGTTTGATGCGACATTTCGCCGCACAAACAATTTGTCGAACTAAGCGTCGCAGTTGTGCCAAGTAAGTGACGTGTCTGTCACTAAGAGTGATGTCAACACAGAAAAATTAATAAAATCGTTAGATTAAATACAATATTATTTCAATCTCAAAGATCTTTTTCAGTCAGAAAGAATCTAACTGAAACTGATCAACAATATCAAAGGCAATGATACAAGAGACTATTATGGTTACTCTGTTCTGAAACAGATAAATTTATTTAGCAGTTACTAATGCCTTTGGGATATAATAGCTCATTATATGCAAAAACTTTTTATTGAATTGTATAATTACGAATATATTTATAGACTTCTACAGTTCAAAAGCGGTGTAGTTAAACATTGTTTTTACTTAGGAAATTGGCTACAGCACTCATTTAGTGGGAAAATGGGATTTAGGATACAGTAGATGGAATGATACTCCAACCTTTAGAGGATTTGATCATCATCTTGGTTTTTACAACAGCTGGACCAGTTATTATGATTTTCTAACTACTGTTACAGTAAGTTCCATTATTGCTTTCTTTAATACAAATTCAATGTTGAAATTATGTGAGAGATGAAATGATATTGAGGTAGCTTACCTATGTACCGACAATGCATCTCACTGAAATATAAAAGGTGTTTTATCACAGTGTATAAACATTAAGGGTCCTATATAGTGGATTTGTCAACAATGGAAGAATAGCAGATTTTAGATGCAAGATATTTTTGTTGATTTTAAATTTGGAGAAAACCTTTCAACGTCAACTTATGAAGAATTTAGTAATCTACCCCGCTGAAGAATCAAATTTAGAAAAAAATTATCGGATTAAAGAAAATTGATTAATATGTCAAAATATTAAAAACAAGTTTTCTCAAAAATCCTTCGGAGGAGATTTATTTGCTTGGGTTCACGATATAAATTGAATAAAAAGCTACCCCGCTCTGCACTTATTTTTCGTTCAACTATTCTTTACTTTGTTTTAAATGAATATAAAATAAATTAAAATTAGGCAACCCACATTACAATGAATTGTTATTTTAGTAAAAATCTTTTCCGCGGTTACAAATGTGTAAATATTTGGTCATAAATGAATTTTTATTCGCTTAGATATTGAGTTATTATTTCATATGTTTATTATATATTCCCTGTGTGTAATAAGTACTCGGACATCCTTGGCTTATTAAATTATGTGTTATGCAACCAATATTACATTTCCGATCCACTATATAGGACCCTTAAGAGTGGCGTTTACCAACAAATAGAAACTTATGCAACTTATATTACTCACGGGACGGGTAGACGCAAGGGGGTGTGAGTAGGTGGAGGTAGACGATATTCGGTTCTGTCACAGCGCTTCGGTTTTATTTACAGATTGAAATTGAAACTGAAGCAATGTCTTTGCTAACACTCTCACACTTTTACACAATCTCAGTGTGTAGCTCATTGCATATACCACTTAATTCAACTTTGTTTTCTAATTTACCACTTCAAACCAATATCATTATTCCTCAATGAAAAAACACTTCTATTTTCAGCCGCTCATATTTATTAATAAATGGCTGGACATTCCCGAACAATATTTTTCTATTATATTTCGAACTGTCTTGGCGCTGGTCAAAAACATTGCTTTGATTTAATAGAAAAACTAGAAGTTGCATCAGATTTACATGCATTCTATTTATGAAGCAATAATCTGCTAAATTAACTCCTTTATTACCAGTAGTAGTACTGAATCATGACAGACTTGCACAAATTAGGATGGAGATGTATATTGACAAAACTAATAATTATTTGCAGTACATTATATAAATTATAAACACCATAATTGAATACAATTAAATAGAATAAAAAATTGATCTAGTGTCTATATCGAACACCGGCAACAACACTGTCATAAGGAGAAAATTGTGTTTTGTGATTAAATGACGTTTAAAATTATTTCGTATATTTAACATTCGATTCTTTAAATTGAGAGATAATGCTTTTATTTTTGTATCATTAGAAGTAGTATACGCTATTTAATTTATTATTATTTTATATTATAGAAAATCTAATTAGATCACTAATTATGCATAGATGTGTCTTTGTTGCTGACAATGCCTAGGTGTATTGTAACGATGTGTCACTGTTGCTGACACGATAGAATGGAAATTGGGTCTCACTGTGAAAATGCGATTATAATAACTATATACGCGTTCAGTAAATTTAGTAAAAAAAACATAACTATAGAGGGAATTACAATTTTTATTTAAAATTACAACTTAATATTAATAAACAATATCTATACCCCTTTTATGGTGCCTCTATTTTCTTGTTAATAGTAACAGGAGGGTCGATTTTACATCGTAATGATCGGTTAAAATCGTGATATTTAAGAATTATATGACTTTTATTGCACAAAAAAACTCAAGACTTTTAATTTATTTTGAGAAAGTTTCAGTGGAGTATCATACAACTTTATCAATTCAATATCATCAGCTAAACAAGTTGAATTTCTGCTGGTTGTTTCTCGAATTAGGTAGATTATTTTTTAATTGTCTGTACTGTAAGTTTTATAATAAACAGTAAAAAGGTCATCTTTAAATACTTTCAACGTGCCAATAACAGATCATAAGACTTTCTGCCCGTCGGCGTCGGTATTTAGAACAAAATTATTTTCCATTTTCTCTTGCAAATGTTTTATGTCAACAAAATCTGTGAAATTCATTTCTTTAATTATGTACGGAGTACTCTTCTTTGTCGCGTTAGAAATTACAGGAATCCACTGTGCATGTTGTCCCCTTCATTTTGCGTGTGGCCGACAACCAGAAATTTTAAAGTGATAGAGGGAATACCTACTTTACTTACTGTATAAAGAAGTAACGAGGTTACAAATTTGTTTTTATTTTGACCACAGCAATGATAGCAGTTGTGGCTGTGTTGTCAAATCCAACATTCATTAGTAATATGACAATATTGTTTTCCTCGGACACATTTCTACTGAAACACTGTCACAAGTTACTTATGACGGTGATTCTGAATAGATCTATATAAAAAATGTAAATGCTTATAGACATAAATCGTCCTCCGGTGACTGAATAACAAACTATCTTTAATACAGTATGCTAGACTAAAACTTGTAAAAATGCCCAACGACAAAATTAGGTGGACGCAAAAAACTAAATTTTTGGTTTTGTTTATTTGTTGAATCTTTATTGAGTATGATATTGTTGTCAAATCTGGTTGTCTTGTTACTAATATCACACTACTACTATAGTGTGTGCTACGGTTGAGTCGTTTTAACAACCGATACGGCCAAAGTACGAACTAAAGACTGCGATTCAATGCCATTTCAAATTCTTATCGATCGGAATAATTTCAAAAGAATAAAAGTTCACCAATTAATTGCTATTTCAGAGTATTACAAGCCAGTTATAAATTAAGTATTATAAATAAAGTTATTAAATGTTACTTTTTTGTACCGATATTTTATTTAATAGGTGGCTATTTTGTGTAGTAGGCAAGTATTGTTAACAAATTTATATTGTTGGATGGCAATTATAACAAACGTCCATTACGACATGTATCAAAGGGTTATCGTTGAACTATATAAATAGTACTAAAAGGAGTATGTAAACGTAAGGATTGGCCGAAAGCTGTGACCACTACTGTGATAAAACGAGCACGCTGCAATTGTATCATACAGGGTGGCGCCTGGGAACGGGCAATTTTGAATTAACAGAAATGCAACTTGAACTAAGTTTTATGTATATTTATACGTGATCATCAGAATGCTAAAAGCATACCATTAAATGAAAAAATTATACCGCAATTATTTCTTAAAGATAACAACCTGTAAATTACATCTCAACACCGACTAATTCACAAATTCCAGCCTTTAGTTCATATATGGTGGGAGGACGAGAACCATACACTGCATTCTTTAAACAACCCATAAACGCAAGTCACAAATTGATAAATTAGGCGACCTAGCAGGCAAATTCATATTGTCGCGAAATGTTTTACGGTAAGAGACCGGTTCTTATGTCAGGAGGCTAGTGCAAGGCAGAAAACTGTCAATCGCATCTATAGATAGCCGTCTCATAGTCTGTCAAACTCTGAGAGAGGCTGAACGAGATCAAGAGTAGAACAAACACGACTAAGTCTTAACACTAGGAAGACCGAGATTTCTTCATACCTATATGGACCGTCCGCCGTCATTATGACCGCCATAAGTTGTACCATAATGTTTTTGTGAAAAAAATTAGTCTTTTTGACCGTTTTTCCATTTTTTTTATTTTAAACTAATGAAAAAAATAATATTGTTCTATAAAAATATAATTTAAATCAATAGTTAATTCTAATAGACAGTTTGGGAAATCATTCAACGTAAAACGATACGTACGTACTATGTCATTCTACGGATCGTAAAGAAATGTGACTACAGCAGCTCATTTTCCATAATCTTCTACAACCTTAAACAACAACTCTGACTTTTTAAGTTTTTTGACTTTTTGTGTACGTCAAGCAATGCCAAAGCATAAATTTTCCCATCAAAGTATCATGATACGTACGTTTTACGTTGCGTGATTTCGCAAACTGTCTAATTATTATATTGTGATTTTAAACTAAATAATGGTTACAACAATAAAAACAAAATAAGTATCATAACAATTTGAATACAAATGATACATGTTTTGGATGTTCGACCTGTGCATTTTCCGCATACCTGTTTGTTGCATTTCGAGCAGGTACAGGCAGTTTTATTTCTGCACTTCGCTGTAATTTGACACTGGCGTCTTTTCAAATGTCCTAATTGAACTGAGCTAGATTCGGATATTCCTTCCTGGTGAAAAGTTTTAGTAAGAGCATATTGTTCTCTCAGTTCTTCAACTAATTTCAACAAAAATTTATGTCGGCTAATTTTTTCACCGGTAACAGGTTTGTAAGTAATCCATGCATTGATACCGGCTAAATCCAGAATATTGAAAAAACGTGTACCGGCTATCGTCGACTTGCTACTCTAACAGTATATTTGCGCGCCATTTGATCGACAATGTCAACAACATACTTGGTAGAGTTATAGAATTTTATGGATTCCGGTAGCTTCTTGTCACCATCCCCAATGTCAACACCAGAGTGTAGCGTACTGAGTACCAACACGTTCTTATGCTTTTTGCCTTGGTACACGGTCAGCCTTGGACCACCTGCAGATTTCAATAATACAGACGAATAAAGAGTTGCTTTATAGCTTGCTAACAGCTTAGGAGTTTCTCTTCTTGCCCTGTTCATTGTACCTACCAGGCTTGGTTTCAATGTTTTCAGTCTATGGTCCAGCTTCACTGACGTAAAGAAATTGTCTGTTGTAACATTGCGTCCGTTGTTTATATATGGTTCCATAAGTTTGGTTACATTTTTTGAAAGTGATTGATTTTCTGGGCGGTGTTCGTCTTTTCCTTAATACGGAAATTAGTTGCACATGTATTTAGATTCCACATCTGCAAGCATCCAAAATTTAATTCTAAATTTGTCTGGCTTGTTGGCCATATATTGGGCCTTGCTTTAGACGGAAACAATTGCTCGTCTACTGTAACATTTTGACCAGGTTTGTAACATAGTTGGCAATTCTGAATGAATCTGTTTCATCTCGCAGAAAGCGTACTTCGTAGATAAACACGGAGATATCTCAAAATTTCTTTGAATCTATTTCTTGCCATTGTTTGTGAAAATATTGGCGAGCCCCATTTACTTGACCACATAAGGGATAACTGCAGATTTGTTGAACTATATGCGACCCATGCATAGAGTAATGCGATAAAGGCATCTAGCTCTTCTAGCGAGATTGTCCAGTTTTCGTTTCCTCTTCTTTGTGGTGCTTCTTCTGTACAGTGTTTGATATTTCGAAGCATGCTTTCATCGATAAATAATCCCCAAGAAGTTGAAACATATGCATTTATGATATTTATTTTTGCATGTCCCGTAGGACCAGAAAGTTCCTTCACAATATTTTGTATTTGTAATCTTCCTGCATTGTTCGCACTTTTTTCGATAACAGTCCACATGGTCGTTTTGTCTTTGCCGACATGGTTGGTACCTATTTCAAAATTTCGAGGCTGTTGTTGGACCTGTCGTAAAGATTTTGTACGCCCTCTTTTACGGTTATTGTTTGTAGAATCTAAATATTGAATTGGATATAAGTTTTCTATTGATAAAAATAAAAAACAACGTAAGTACCTGTATGTGAACTATGTTGTGGTGCTGTATTCGCATTACTAGTTGAATTACTGTCTGGAACATTTTCAACATCTGAAGAAGAAATGGGCTGGGGTTTAAATCTTCGTCATTAGATGATGAAGACACTTATTCTTCATCACCCAATCGTTCATCCGACAAATTGTTCAGTATTTCTAATAATTCAGCATCGGTGAGACCACGTCTTCCACTCATATCAATTACAAGAGAGACCCAAACGATACACTATCAACGCCAGAAACAGGTAAATCAAACTGAACAAGTCTGAACATACGACAACGAACTGCGCCGGCGCTGTGGTATTTGCGAGTGTTGGTCAAAATGACCGCACTTGGTCTTCCTAGATATAAGTGTTTATAAATAATAAAGTATAACAGGGCTGTAATTTTAAAAACATGCAAAACCAATAAAAAGATTAAAAGTTTTGAATTAGGAAAGTGATACTTTGAGAGGTATCGATTTTAAAGAACTATGAAATGTTGCAACGGTCAAATTGAACGCAGTGGTCGTTCTAGTGTTAAGGAAAGGGAAAGAAGAAGAAGAAGAAAAGTCCGTTTTTGTGGAGGCCCAATTATAATCTGGGTTGAATATTTGAATTTGAAGCGTGCACTGAATTTCTGATCATTGACAGGATCACTTTGACTGCAACATAATATACATTTTACAAGATCATGTAGTACATTTTGCTCCACATATTGGGGATAATTTTTGACCGAGAGAGGGGTAACCAAGATGGATTGGCCAGCTTGGTTTCCCGACATGAATCCTATCAAACATGCCTGGGGCATGTGGGGTAGAAGAGTTAAAACCACAATTCCTGCGCCCCAAATCACATAAGAGTTGCAAACCATGTTATTGAAAAAATGGGAAAATGTTCCTTAAGAGTTGGTTGGCAATAGCATCAGGAGTATGCTGAGGCTAGCTCCTGGAGGAAAACCACCTTATAAATTTCTTTGTCATAAACAAAGAAATAACAAAGAAAAAATATTGAATCTTTTTTTTGTTTTCTGTTACATTTTTCTTGTTTTATTTTAAATTGTTTTTATATTTTTATAAAATTTACAAACAGTATTTTTTTTTAAAAAAGCAATATTTTTGAGAATTTCTCATGTTCCTTTATATGCGTACATTAAGAATAAAAACCTATACCATCCACGAAATTAAAATTCAAGCAGGTAGTTTCGATTTTGATTCACTAACAAGGATAATGAAAAACATACATAATTTAATAGATTGAGGCTTGAAGAAGGAGGCTTTGGATGTAAATAATGTATTGCAGTTAACACTTGAAGTACCTGATCTTATTGATTTAGTATTCTCAACATTTTAAATAAGAAATATCGTTCCATCTATAACAAAACACAACAGGAGTGTTACATCAGGCAGCAGAGAAGCTAATCCTTATAAATGTGTATTGAAGTCTCATTTTACACTCGAGAAAGTTCTTATTTTACAAACGACTGTCACTTAGATGAACAGTTAATTAAACGTGTTCTGTGCACTCACTTTGATTGGCAGTTGTAGCAAATTCATTACTAGAAGTTTGTTCGATACTGTTTAATATGTTAATGTTACTAAAATGTAAAAAATGGTAAATATCTGGATTCCGTTGTACAACAATTACCTGCTCTTATATAGGGTAATATAGATATATGTACACACAAGTTAAAGCAATATATTCTAAAATAAAAATGTACAAGTCAGCGATAAGAGCAAGAAAAGTATGGAAAACAGAAATAATGAGTCCCGCAAACAAAGATGAGGAACAGCTGATGATTCAATAAAGAAAGATTCTCAGAAAAGTCCTAGGTCCAAAAAAAGAGATAAGAAGAATACATTTCTAAATAAACAACAAATGTTGGATTTTCACTATTTAATCTTTGAAATAATATTTGACAATTGTTTGGCCAACACAGTGACTTCTTCAGAAATGAATAAAAATATTACACAAACACTTATATATCTAACAATATAGCACAATTTATGTAGAGGGGATGATCTATTGAACAGTGTACATTATGAAAATAAATTGAATAAAGAGGAGTTTAAATTTAATTAAATCTATTCTAGTAGGTTTAATTAAAATTTAAATTAAACCTACTAGAATCCCTTGAAATTAATAAAAATAGACCCTCTAATAATTTACTTAACGATCAGTTAGAAACAAATAGCTCCCCTTTATTAAATTTATTTTCATAATGTACACTGTTCAATAGATCACCACCTCTACATAAATTGTGTTATATTGTTCGACTTCAGATATTTCTGAGACAGAACGACTGTCAAATGTTCTTCTGCATAACATGACTACTTGGTTTGCAAATAACAAGTTATACCTAAATAATGATAAGACAAAATTTATGGTTTTTCATACACTACAAAATAAGACTCAGCTGGATATACATTTGTATGCGCAGGGTAAAGAAATTGAGCGTGTTAGTGAGATAAAGTTTTTGGGTGTGAATATTGATGAAACACTGTCTTGGGATGTTCATTGTCGAGATGTTACAAACATATTAAACTCTAGTTGCTGTCAGGTTCGTAATTTGAAAACTATAATTAGCTGCAGTTCCTTGCTGTCGTTTTTATTTTGCCAATATCCACTCTATGTTATTGTATGGCATTACTGTTTGGGGAACATCGTGTGCCGCTAAAAATGTATTTCTGGCACAAAAACGAATTGTCCGTTGTATGGCTGGAATTAGTTCCAGACAATCATGCAGACCTTATTTTAAGCAATGGAATATTCTACCCATGCCTGCTATTCATATTTACGAACTTTTAAATTACGTACATAAAAATAAGCACGAGTGTCGAAGTAATAATGAGATTCACTCTTATGAAACTCGTTCATGTCAAAACTTTCGTATACCTAAGTACTCGTTGAATTTGTCTGGAAATTCTCCTCAAGTTTTGGGTTTGAGGGTTTTCAATGCCTTGCCTCAGAGATTTCAAAATATAATGAATGAACGTGTGTTTAAGGGTGATGTGGGGCCATTCCTGAAAGACAGCTGTATTTATTCTATGGATGAATATTTTAATTTATGTAGCGTACAACCGACTGTATAACTAAATAATAATTTTTGAATTTGTTATCTTCTTTTGACCACTTTACAGTCATAATTAGAAACCCGTTTCTTTAAGTTATTTTTACGTTGTTTGTACTTTATAAATGTTGTTATATTTGTGTATTATATGTGAATTTTTGACAATGTAAATATCTGGAAATCAGATTTACTACAATAAAGATTATTATTATTATTATTATTATTAAATCTAAGCCTTCAAATTATGGGAATTAAAATGTACAATCACCTCCCTCATGTGTACAAATCACTTACAGCACCGATATTCAAAACAAGAATTAAAACGTATTCCTAGGGTACCCACTTTATAAAATAAGTGAATTTTTTCAATTACAACTAGATTAGATCCGGTGATTGTCCAAGTTTCACCACCTTAAGTGAACTATTATTACATTCATATATATTTTAAAAAAATTATCTTGTTTTCTTCAATATTTCAGCAACCTATTTTTTATTTTATTTACTTTTTGTATAGATGTTGTAAAACCAGACTTTTTTATGACCTGCCCTGTATTTTATTGTATGTTAAAGGGATGAATAAAGAATATGAATGTGAATATGAATTTGAATATAACTATTATCAGATGCTTTTCACCAAGTCACTAGTGGGATATACTGTTTTGCAATTTAGGAATTTGTACAACATAATTACCGAAATATGTATCTTGTTTGTTCTTGTTTATCAATTTATTAGGTCACATTTTTTCGTTATTTATACAATAAGTAAAATTTTAACTATCGAGAATAAACTTAAAAAGAGAACCAATAGAAAAAATCTGAGGGATTTAAACCATGTGAGAGAAGTATATCACTTAGAGATGACGCTTTAGAATGGAATATAAGAAACCATTCGGGATATTAGTCTAGGAAAACAAATGAAAATCATAGGCAACTCAAAATATTTAAAATCCGTGGTCTATAGTAAAATATTAATAATTGTTTACTATTATAAATTTCTACTCGAACAGTGACTGTGCCATATAAAGTTCTCTTATGTACGAAGTCTCTTGTATAATTTGTATGTACCTGTACTCTCTCAATTGAAACCACTTGCTTTCATTACATAATATCTATTCATAATTTCCTCAAATAGGTAAACGGAAAGGACTATTCAGGACTAGACATGAGGAGAGACACACAACCCGCGTGGGATCTCGCTGGTCAATACGCAACAGACATCCTTACAGATTACGCAGTGGGCACAATTCAACAACACGACATAGCTAAACCGCTATTCATGATGATATCGCATCTGGCACCGCATGCAGCAAATCCAGCAAAACCGCTGGAAGCACCCCAAGAAGCTGTCGATAAATTCAAATATATTATAGACTCTGGCCGCAGAACTTACGCAGGTACGCAAGTATATTATTGGTACAAGAAATTGTTATAGACGGCCTGTCATCTCACCCATTTATCATGTAGGTGTTAGCTTGCTACATATTGATATTTGTATTAGTTATGTTATTAATCATAATTTTATCAAGATATGTGCAGATGGCATGAAACTTTTTTTTTAGATTTTAATTTTATAATTTACATACAATTTTTGTTTGTTTTCTAGACCTACATATAATCACAAAGAATAAAAATTATGTACAGTTTTAATATCAAATAATCTTAAAGAATAAAAAAGAAGGAAGTACACACTATCAGCAAATTTTTATGAATTTATTTTCAAAGTACGAGGGCTTATTTTTATGTTATCTACCTAGCCATGAAACAAAAGAGTGACGATGTCAAACAAATTATTGAAAAATTGCTGTCACTATTAGAAGTACATGTGCTAAGTTGTGTTTAGTTTATGCTGTATATAGAGATTTGAGACGGTCCATTTCTCGATAAAATGAGTGAAACTAAATTTGAACAACGCAGCGTAATAAAGTTCCTGACAAAGGAAGGCAATGGTCCAAAAGCAATTCATGAAAGAATGGTTGCTGTATATGGGGAAGATACACCATCTTATTTCCAAGTAAAATATTGGTCTAAACTCTTTCGATGTGGCCGAGAGTCAATCAATGACGACCCAAAGTCCGGACGACACGTTGAAGCTCGAACTGAAAACTGTGCGAAAACTCGAAAATTTGGTACTGAAAGATCGGCGTGTAAAGATCTCTGTCATTGCCAATGAAGTCTGTATATCCGAAACAAGTGTTCTCAAAATTTTACATGACGATTTGGGTATGAAGGAGGTGTCTGCACGGTGAATACCCAGATTGCTTACATCTGAACAAAAACTGTGCAGAAAAGAAGTTTCTCAAGAAAATTTGGTCAAGTTGGAGAGGCACAAAACATTTTTATCTCGAATTATTACCAGGGATGAGGCTTGGGTATATTACTGAGACCCTCCTACTAAACAAAAATCCATGCAGTGAGTTCATAAGGGCTCTCCACCACCAAAAAAGGCCAAGACACAATTTTTTGGAAAAAACTGATGGTAACTGTTTTCTGGGATGCTGAAGGAATTTTGCTTATTGAATATATGCCGAGAGGGTCTGCCATAAATGGAGAGGCCTACGGAAACATAATTAAAAATTTAAAAACTGCTCTGGAGGAAAAACGCCCGCATTCTTATCCACAAAAAAACTTGTTGCTGCACGACAATTGTCGGGTTCATAAGGCAAACAAAGTTCAGCAGATAATCAATGACTGTGGGTTTATAGAGTTAAGGCATCCACCTTATAGCCCCGACCTAGCTCTGCCAGACTTCTTATTCAAAAATGTAAAAAAGCATCTCAGAGGAAAGCGTTTTGCTTCTGATGAAGAACTCAAAGAAGCTGTTGAAGAATATTTTGCGGGGTTACAGAAGCAATTTTTTTCTGAGGGTATGGGGCAACTGGAAAAAAGATGGAATAAGTGTATTAGTGTTGAAGGGGGTTATGTAGAAAAATAATTTTTTTTGTTCTCTTATGTGCTTTTTTTCATGGCTAGGTAGATAATATAAAAATACGCCCTCGTAGCATACAAATTATAACAATCTACATTTATGTGGGCAGCACACTACTTCTTATATGTATGGAAGTTCCGAATTTTTCATGTAAAAGTTATTCCAAATTAAGTTTCAATTACTTTCATCTTCTTAAAAACCTGTGAGTAAAAGTGTTACTTCCGGTCCAAATTTTAATTTTGTCATACAAACATTATTCCAAATACTGCTCTAATATCTTTTATAGTTTCAATAAATCTGGATAGACCACATAATTTATGTGATATAAGCTAAAAACTGCTGTTTAATCAAAATAAAAGTGTTACTTCCGGTCTGAATTGAAATTTTTTAATACAAAAATTTTTCAAAATGATACCCCAAATCTGTTTGTAATTGATAAATTTGTATTGAATGCATAATTTGCAAGATATTTGAAAAACTGCTGTTTGATTAGAACAAAACTGATACTTCATGTCGCAATTCGATATTTTGTTATACAAAAATTGCTCCAAATCCAGCTCTAAATGCTTTTGTACTTGTAATAAGTATATATAAAATGCATAGTTTACGAGGTATTTTGCAATAAACAGTGTTACTTTCACTGTTATATAATAAGAGTGAACGTAATACTTCGTGAAGTTCGAATTTTGAATTTTAATTATACAAAAAATATTCAAAATCAAGTTTGTAAATATTTTTAAACTTTTAATATACCTGCTGATAAGATAATATAAGATAATATATCTTCAATTTCGAGTTTAGAATACCTTTTACGGTAGGAATTTCGAAAAACTTTTTTTTATAAAAAATGTTGAATTTATTTTTGAGCACTTTAGAAAATTGTCTAAACTCGAAATTGAAGAGATATTAATGAAAATTGATTTTTTACTGAGGTAAACTACTAACGCCAGTCTAACAATTCATAAAAATCTAGTCAACTATTAGGAGAACCATTATACTCT
The DNA here is from genome assembly GCA_963170755.1 of Amphimallon solstitiale. NCBI lineage: Eukaryota > Metazoa > Arthropoda > Insecta > Coleoptera > Scarabaeidae > Amphimallon > Amphimallon solstitiale. The sequence continues at coordinate 74,347,410 of OY720678.1, forward strand.
TAAATATAGGCCCTTCGCCAAAGAATGTCAACAAGTTTCCATAGGCTGGAAATGGCAACGATATTTTCAGATTCGAAAGGGTGTTATTTCTTCATGGCAATGCGCTGTCACAAACTAGTCGCATTACTCCAGAAAAACTGAATGAATTACGATTCCTGCTGTGCCTCTACCAATCTATTTACCAAATCTAGCCCGTTCAGATTATCATTTATTCCCAACTACTTGTTTCTTACTGGAAAGAAATTCGTAACAGACAAGGAAGCATTATATGAGTATACTAATACTTTTACGACCTTGAAACGAGTCTTGAAAGTCCTATTCTATAATTTTAATGTTATTTCACTTCATTCCATGACTATAGCGAAATGATGATGACTAACAACTGTGAAACAGGTATCTACTACTACAGTTCTTTGCTGATTAGTATCCATTATTTCCTTTTCAATTTGCTTTGTCATCTGCTTTATTTCTTATGTCTAGTATCATGTTTCAGGGTCAGATGATACGCAAGTTAACAATATGTGTTTTGTAGCAAAAATACTATATTATTCTTCAATCTGGAGAGATTTCTAATTGAGGTTAGAAATGACCGACTGAACACTTTTGCGAAACATTAAATCATTTAAAATGTAATTGAAGCATTACTTTTTGATTTTGTAGAATTTTGCAAATCTGTTTAATTTTGTTCTATAAATATCTTGATTTTGTAGTATTGTAAACTAACACATAAGCATTTAGGATGACAACCATTTAGAAATTATTTTCCTGCTTATTAATTATATCAGGGTACTCATATATTATTATGATTGAAATATTTTTATTGGCCCATATGTTGTATAGGAAGTATTGTGGTGATGAAAATTTTCGAAATCGAGATTTTTTCAGAAGTCCACGTTTTGAAGCTTCCTGATATCATGAAACTGTTTTTTGCATCTCTCTTTCTCACACACACACACCACGATAGCGGCCAAACGGCTACAGCTATAAAAACCAAACTTTACATTTATTTGTATAATCTTCCTCTTGCAATCTGATTAGATTTTGGGTAATTTCGTAGTAGTTTACTTCAGTAACAATATCATAATTTACTAGTATCTCAAATTTATAAAGAATTCAAATATAAGTCATGTCTTCTAGGCAGATCCACGAGAAGTATATTAATATTTCAAGCTTGATTTTCAATATTTTTGTATAGATAAAAAATTAAAATTCGGACTGGAACTAACACTTTTACTCTTATCGAATAGCGATTTTTTCGCAAATATCTCGTAAATTATGCATATCATGTAGATGTATCAACAGTACAAAACAATTTAGAGCTGGATTTGAAATAATTATTGTATAAAAGAAATTTCCAAAATTCGGACCTGAAGTAACACACTCAGTTACAGGTTTATTTTTTTAATTTAGTTGTTATTTTCTATTACTATCTGGCTATATCTGACTATATTTTTAACTATTTCTATTATAAAAACTATTAAGCTGTCAATATGTCACTCTATATTTTTTGACAATATATAAACTAAAACTGACATTCGAAAAGGTCTTTCAACAACAATAACAATTAAATAACAACTAAATAAATGTTCCATTCTTGTCCATTCCAAGGTACGTTCATTTATTAACATTTCTCCCCCTTGAAATCACAAAACATTTTCACCTTCAATTAGGCCAATTGGACAAATCTTTGATACTGATCTTCTGTAGGTCCCTGTATTTGTTTTAATGTCTACCACACGCACTTTCTGGTCTTTTCCTGGATAAACAGCAGTTATTCTTCCTAATGGCCAATTGTTTCTTGGTAACTGATTATCCATCAGTACGACTACTTCACCTACTTCTATATTTCTTGTTTCTTGCAACCATTTGGACCTAGCAGTTAGAGTAGGCAAATATTCCCTTACCCATCTGTGCCAAAATCTGTCTACCAACTGTTGGGCAAATCTCCATTGCTTTCTCAAATCAAATTTTTGTTCAAATATTCCTGGTGGTTTAACAATGCTCGATGTTCCGATCAAAAAATGATTTGGAGTTATACTTTCAAAATCATTTTCATTTGACGACACATAAGTCAGAGGTCTGCTGTTAACTATGTTCTCTGCTTCTACTAAAACTGTCTGTAAAACTTCTAATTTTGGAATTCTTTCCCTTAAAATAATCTTTAGTGTTTGTTTTACTGTTCGTACCATCCTCTCCCAAGCACCTCCCATGTGAGGACTTGCTGGAGCTATAAATTTCCAATCGATATTTTGTGCCAAACAATTTTTCTTAATTTCTTCATCATCTACTTCATTTAAAGCTTTACGCAGTTCTCTGTCTGCTGAACAAAGGTTAGTTCCATTGTCACTCCATATACAAACTGGTTGTCCTCTTCTTGCGATAAATCTTCTTATAGCTAAGATAGCCGAACCTGTATTAAGAGATTCCGCAAGTTCTAAGTGGACAGCTCTGACAGATAAACAAGTGAACAGTACACCATATCTTTTTTCATGTCTTCGGCCTATTACAACATCTATTGGCCCAAAATAATCAATTCCCACAAAAAAGAAAGCTCTTGGGGGTTGTTGTAATCTTTCTAATGGAAGCTGACCCATTTCCGGCATTATAGGCTTTGCTTTCTTAATTTTGCAAAAATTACAGCTATTTATTACTGAGGCTATAAGTTTCCTTGCTTGGGTTATCCAATATTCTTGTCTTATTTCATTAAGAACTAATTGTGTCCCTGCATGTCCATTTCTTTCGTGATATTCCCGTACAAGGAGCCGTGTAAAAGGGTGACTGTGACTTAAAATAATGGGTCGTTTTGTCTCCATCTTTAATTCGGGGCAGTTATCTATTCTTCCTTTTAAGCATATTAGATTATCATTTAAACATGGTGAAAGTGGGAAAAGCTTGCTATCTTTATTAACTGATTTTCCTTTTACTAGTGTCCTATATTCTTGACAAAAGGAGTCTTTTTGTGACTGAAGACACCAAAGTTTTTTCGCATTCTGAATTTCTGAACATGTTAAATATTTTTCTTTATCTGAAAAATATGGTTTCTTTTGGACTTGTCTTATGAATCGGAATACATAGGCTGTGGAATTCAATAGTTTTCTTAAAGATGAAAATTTTGATATGTCAGGTAGGTACGAATTTTTAATATTTTCTTCTGCATGACTTAAAAGGAGTATTTGCGATTCTTCAATGTAATTTTTGCTTAGATGATGCTCAATATTTTCTTCTGGCCAAAAACATGGTGACTGATACAAGAACTCAGGACCTTTTAACCATGGGCTTCCACTTCTAAGATCAGCTTCTTTATCGTCTCTTGTCGCTTCGTCAACTATATTTAATTTCGAAGGTACCCATTTCCATTGTGAAACGTCAGTGTTTTCTAAAATTTCTCCTACTCTGTTACTAACAAAAGACGGTAATTTCTTTGAGTCCGTTCGTAACCAATTTAGAACAGTCGTGGAGTCTGACCAAAATACAATTCTATTTATTTTAAGTGTATGTTGGTGTTGGATTGTTTTTGCCAAACGGCTTGCAAGTACTGCTGCTTGTAGCTCTAAACGGGGTATCGTCAGGGTTTTTAGTGGACATACTTGATTGCGAGACATAACTAATGAAATTTCAATTTTTTCTCCTGCTTCAAATCTGAAATAAGCGACTGCTGCAAAGGCTTGTTTACTTGCATCACAAAACAAGTGTAGCTGTATATTTTTTACTTGAAAATAATTGGAAACATAGCATCTTTGAACTGTGAAGGATTTTATTTTCTCCAAACCATTAAGCCAAAGTTTCCATTTTTTATTTTGTGCATCTGAAATCTGATCATCCCATTTTATTCCACTTTTCCAAATATCTTGCATTAAGATTTTCGCTTTCACAATATAATTTCCAAGGATTCCTAATGGGTCAAACAAAGACATGATAACGCTTAACATTTCTCTTTTTGTAGGTATTTTTTTTCCATCTAAAATATTTTGATCTACTTTATGTAAGCTAATGCAAAAGCTTAACACATCTTCTTTTGGTAGCCATCTTAGTCCTAATATTCTTTGGGGTGCAGAATCTTCAAATATTTTTTCTGCCGTACGTAATTCTTCGGGTATATTTTGAAAAACTTCCTCCGAGTTAGAAATCCATCCTCTTAGCTCAAAACCGCCCATCTTATGGATAGCTATTACTTCATTTATTAATTTTGATGCTTTTTCTGGAGATTCTGAACTATCAATGTAGTCATCCATGTAGTGTTGATTAATAATGGCGTCAACAGCTTCAGGGTACACCTTTTCATATTCTAGGGCATTAATATTCTTGATATATTGGGCGCTGTATGGTGATGACACCGCTCCAAAAATCATCACCTGAACAACGTATGTCTCAAAATCGTTTGCCGGGGAATCTCTCCATATAATTCGTTGAGCATGCTGGTCTTCATCATTTATTTCAACCATATGAAACATCTCTCGTATGTCAGCTGAGAAGGCTATGGGCTTTTCTCTAAACTTTGCAATTACGCTGATAAGTGAATTAAGCAAATCTGGACCTTTGTATAAAAAATCATTTAGACATTTTCCTTCGACTTTTGAAGCAGCATCCATAACTAAACGAATTTTACCAGGCTTATTTGGGTTTACTACACCAAAATGAGGTAAGTACCATATTTTTTTGTGAGATTCTTCTTCTTCTTCAATAGATAGTTTTCTAATGTATCCTTTCTCTTTATATTCTTTTATTTTCTGAGAATAAGCTTGTCCGAAATCTTGATCTAAACTCATTTTTCTTTCTATAAACCTAAAGCGTTGAAGTGCTACATTTTTACTGTCGGGAAGTGTTTCTTCTGTATCTTTCCATAACAATCCTGTTTCCCATCTACCATTTTTTCTTCTTGAAATATTTTTTATTAAGTTTTCGGCTTCCTCATCTTCTTTTATTGATTTTGTGTCTTGATATTTTACCCCTAAAGATTCAATTGTAAAAAAATATTTTACCATATCGTGGAGATCTTCACTGTGAGCTTCGTCGTCTCGAACAAGGAAATTTACATAATGGTCTAATCTTCCTTTAAATTGGGCTACATTTCCGTGGACTATCCATCCGAGCTTAGTACGTGACAAGGCTGGGGAATTTTTGGGGCCTTCTATAAGTTCTCTGGTTGTTATCAGTTCCCAATAGTCCTGGCCAATTAGCAGTTTTGGTTTAATACTCTCAATGTTTGGAAAATTAATATGTTCTAAATGTTTCCAGTTGCTTTTAATGCGCCTTGAATCAACATTTTGTATGGGCAAATCTAAATCTTTTGAGGTATATATATTTTCCATTGGGTAAAATTTATCTCTGTCAATATTCGAAATGCTGAAGGACACTTTTCTTGATCTTGACTGTTTTGTTGTATGCTGGTCAGTCCATTTTAAGCGCAGAATAGTTTCTTCTCCGACCAGATTAAGTTCATTTGCCAAACTTTCATCAAGTAGACTGACAGTGGCACCATCATCTAATAGAGCATAAATTTCAATTTCAATTGTTTCTGTTCTTAAAATTACTGGAACAATTTTCAGTAACACTTCTTTTCTATAATTTTGTAATGTATGTCCCACTATATGATTTCCTGTTTCAAAAATATTTTCATTCTGTAAATTTCTTGCATCAGCTCTTGCTCTAGGTTCCGTTTTATTTGTTTTGAAGTGTAGAAGTTTATGGTGAATTTTTTGACAGTCATCAATAGTACACTTTCTTTTATTTCGGCAATTACTAATTCTATGGTAGCTTTTTAGACAACAAAAGCATACCTTATTTTCTTTGACTATTTTCCATTTATCTTCTATTGATTTTTCTATAAATCTTTTGCACATGTCTAAGTTATGATTTTCTTTGCATAAAAGGCATTTATTTCCTTGTTTATTTCCTGCTACAACTAAAGTCCTTTTAAAATTCGGATTTAGCTGTCTTTGTGATGACATGTTTTGAACGTAGCTAGCAGCATTGGTTTTTTCGTTTACCCATTTCTTAAAATCACGAAGTGAGTATTTACCTTTATTGTTCGCAACTTTCTCACCCCATGATAGCTGCATACCAAATGGTAGTTTCTGCATTAAGTCGTCCATTAACTGGGGGCATGACAGGTAGTTTTCCATACTGAGTGATTCAAAAGTCAGGACAAGATTTGATACAGTTTCCGAAAATTGGGTAAGTGCAACAAAATCATTGTTTTTTACGATAGGTAAGTTTTTAGCTTCACTTACCATGTTTCTGACAATAATATCAGGTCTGCCATATTTATTTCGTAGAATATCTATTATATCTGTGGCAGGAACCGACATGGAAATTAACAGACCTTGTACAGATCTAAGGGCATCACCCTTTAGGCTTTTTCTTAGCCTACAAATATTTTCTTCGTCTGATAGTCCTAGAGCTTTTGTTGTGTAGGTGTAATTACTATAAAAGCTTGGCCACTCCTTACCATTTCCCGAAAAAATTGGCAGTTCTTTATCTATTGTCTGTCTAAGGAGAATTTTTTCTAATCTGTCATCTTGACAAAATGTCTCCATTTCTAAATCATTTTTACTAGAATCTACTACATCTCTATGGCTGCTATTACAACTTTCTGTTTTTAAATCATTTTTGTTAGTTTCAAGCCAAGTTTTTACTTTCTGCAAACTACCTTGTTCCTCTTTTTCAAATATATTATTCCTACCTTCAGAGACTTCTTTCAGTCTTCCTCTATTTTCAACAAATTCATTTATTATCGAGTTTCCTTTGCTTAACTGTATTTGTAGTTCTAAATCTAAAAATTCTTTTTCTTTCCGAAGTCTTGCTTCTTCTAATTCTCGCTCAAATTTAAGTCGCCTTTCTTCTAATTGTCGTTGTCTTTCTTCTAAGTCTCGTTTATATTTAAGCTGTTTTTCTTGTAGTTCTATATTAGCTAACTTTTTCTGATGTTCTAACTGTAAACATAGTATTTGACTAGGTAACAATGAAGATTTTTTCGTACCTTTACTGCTTGAGGTAATTGTGCTATTAGGTTTATTTTTACTACTGGTACCTTTGTCATCATTACTTTTCATCATATTTTGCATTAAATGTTTTGAATGGAGTATAGAGGCATTACTGAACCCAAAAAAATCTTCGGTACTCTCTTTCTCATTCCTATTTTGTAAAGTTTCTCCTAAATTTGACGAATTTTTTCTGCTGTCGGACATGACATCATCTGACTTTCTCGATCTATTATCCATAATTCTTCTATCTGTACATCTATAGGGCTGAATAAAGTTCGTCGAAGGACCACAATGTTATTTTCTATTACTATCTGGCTATATCTGACTATATTTTTAACTATTTCTATTATAAAAACTATTAAGCTGTCAATATGTCACTCTATATTTTTTGACAATATATAAACTAAAACTGACATTCGAAAAGGTCTTTCAACAACAATAACAATTAAATAACAACTAAATAAATGTTCCATTCTTGTCCATTCCAAGGTACGTTCATTTATTAACATTAGTACTTTCGTATACTTTGAAACACACATACGTATAAGAATGTAGTGTGGTGGCCACACCTCACTTTTTATTTAGTTAACACAATTAGCAGAATATATTTGCAATGTAATGCAATAATTTACAAATACAGCTGTTTTACATTTTATGTAGTATGCATCCAATCATAAACTACATTTGAAACTTTATTAACAACCTCAGTCAAGAATTAGATAACATAAAGATAATTGGAACTTCGACGAAAAATACGGGTGTTATGAGATGAAGTTGTTTACTCGTTGGTTGCTTTGGTGCCAAAATTATAATTACAATGTTTTCGCAATTTGAATTAGATTTTAATGAAGGATGTTGGAATTGGAATGTTACCTTTTGCAAAAGTGCATTCGCAAACAAACAGTAAAGTTCGGATATCTTAAAAGATGGTTATAATTTTTGATGACAGAATTCCATAAATTAATTTTAAATATCGCAATAAATAATTAGTATTTACTATTTACTCTTGTCTAAGCGTTGTTTACCTAATGGATTTTATTTTTTGATTTAAATGAACGAACGGATAAAGAATACGACTTAAGAAACACAAGACTTAGATTTAGACAAATGAATTATGAATATACCTTTATGTTATATGTTTCTACATATTTTTGTTATGATGATCTATAGCTCTAAATTCTCCAATTATATATTTTAATTTACAATCTTAAATATCAACAAATTCAAAAACATCGTCTTAATAGTAAATAACCAATTAAGTCCAACTTCCCACTTTTAAATATTTTCAATGTTAACACAAACCACCATCTCTAATTTCATAGTATAACTGTCATGTAAGTTAAGTTAACAGCACAATATGTTTGTGTAGGGTTGGACAAACGCTCTCAAGTTGATGTAATTTACACCGACATCTCTAGAGCATTGGACAGTACTAACCACTCTTTACTGATAAATTGGACAGTTTCGGTTTCTCTACTTCTTTACTTAAACTGCTCTCATGATATTTAACAAATCGATCTAGTTATGTATTTTACAATGGATATCAGTTTGAACATTTTACCCCAACATCAATTGTGCCCCGGGGAGGGGGGGGGGGTCCAACCTAGGTCCGTTGTATTTTAATACATATTTAAATGATCTAGTGATTTCGCTTACTTGATGTGTTTTCGCATATGTTGATGATCTTTAGATATTCATGGGATTAATAGTTTGAATGACAGTTGTATACTTCATGATAATTTGCAGATAGTAAGTCAGGTTGTTGTTATAATTCTTTTAAACATGGGTAAATGTTCGTTTGTTACTTTTACTAGGGCCACCAATCACTCTTTTCCTACAATGTAAGCAACATTAACTAATCAGAAAACAATTTAAAGACCTTGGAGCTTTATTTGAATCAGCTTTTTCTCGGACCATACTTATCAGGTTTGTAATACCGCCCCAAAATCTTTGGGCTTTTTAGTCCATTCCTGTAAGAATTTCACTAAGCATTTGGCCCTTTGTTAAAATTCCTCAGCTATAAAAGTGTTTTTTCTCCGGCTCAAAACACTGACTATATTGCTTTACTGGATAGGCATTCCGTTGAGCCTTTATCAAACAGAAGAAGGTACAACAGCGGATTCTTTGTATATAACTTGATCATTCATATGGTGGTCGCGTCGGTACTATTATTCTAGCTCAACTTCATGGTCCCATCCCAAGCCACTTGTTCAACTGATAATTTTTCGATACCCAGGTCGATAACTAACATGCTTTAAAGACAACCCTCTTGCATATGGTGGCAAATATAACAAGTATTTTCCTTGATTGTTTCAGTTAGGTTGTTAACCTAACCTCCTTGTATTATAATTTCAGTATCAATTTATTTTGTAAGTGGAGTATATTCTCTGTTAGGTAATACATATATTATTAATATTATTATTATTACTTGTAAAGCCACTGAATGTGTGCAAAAAATATTGTATGAAATATTTTAGTATACTTCAAACGCTAATTTTATTTAAAATATTTTATATATTTTGTTAAATGGAATTTCACCAAGTAACAACCAGTGCCATAACAATTTTAAATAATTCTCTTTGAAATATCGGTCTTAGATTTTTCTTAAGTTCTTGCTTCAATAACAAAGATATTCTAGTAAATCTGTTTCCGTAACAGATAAGCATCTCATCTCGTTTATTTTCATTTGTTATAATGGTTAGGAGTGTCTTAATTGTAACACATTGGGAAAACCACTGAAATTCATTAATCTCTTCAGCTATGGTGTCGAAGATAGACGACAGTGTCGGAGCAGTTGTTACGGCACTCGAACAAAAAGGGATGCTCGAAAACAGCGTAATCATTTTCATGTCCGACAATGGGGCGCCGACCGTCGGTGAATTTCGGAATTGGGGTTCGAATTTTCCTCTGAAAGGATTGAAGGGCACGCTGTGGGAAGGTGGCATACGCAGTCCCTCTTTCATATCGAGTCAACTGTTTTTGCAGAAAGGGCGCATTTCAAATGATTTGATTCACGTTACGGACTGGTTGCCCACATTGCTGTCTGCGGCGAACGGGGACGTCAGCTTTTTGGACTTGGACATAGACGGAACAGACGTTTGGTCGAGTCTCGTCTACAATTTTGAAACAACAAGAAGGAGCACTTTGCTGAATATAGACGAGAAAAACAGAAATGCGGCGCTCATTATATCCAACTTTAAATTGATTGTAGGTAAGTGAAGGGAATATATAATTCACATCAAATGGTTTATTTATGAATACAAATGTGATTCTGCTTAGTATAATTTTTAGATGAAAACAGTGAATGCAGGTCCCATCATTTATTTACGTGTTAAATAAGTATATAAGTGACTAAGGAAAGTTAGTTTTAATTCTGAAGTATTCATTCCTATTATACAATCTGGACCAAATATAACGAGTTTTTCATTTCTGACTAAAATACTCTGTTAACTAATTATTTATAGGCTAACTTTTATCGGTGTATTTGAATACAAAGAAATATAGCGGTTATACCGAGTTCCCATCAATACTGTAATAGTTATTAACGAATCAAGTGCGGGAAAACTATGTTTCCGCATGAGCGCATTTTGAAAGCACGGGCGACCGAAGGAAGCGAGTGCTTTTAATTGCGCGAATGCTTAGAAGATGTCTTTACTGAAGTGGGTTGTACAATATTTTTTGTACGAGCATTAAATTTAAAGAAAATATTATTGATTAAAGTGATTAGAAACATACCTAACCTAAAATAGATTATCTAATTAATTTAAGCATTTTATGTACGTACCAATTACTCACATTTCCATTAGCTTTAAATTATTATATTCTTGCATATAACGTTTTTATTCTCATATTTATAGTGGAACAGCTTTTTGGGTTTGATTGAAATTAACTGTCAATGTGAATGTTGCTTGAGAGATCGTTAAATAGATGGCGCCAACAAATTTGCTGAAAGAATTTTTAGCAATAGCTTCCATTTCCCTAACTTTTAGTAAAGAAAAATCGAGGGAAGTAGTATTTTATAAACTAAATTTTATTACCATAAAGTTCGATTTTTGTTAATGTCTCAAAGAGTCAGTGCTTTTTGCAATTTTTAGAGTCGTGTCGATCGGAAGTACTCCTTGCTGGTTGAGCGACGCATGCGCGAAATGTCACTTTATAGGCGCAGAGTGGTTCAGAACGCGAAAAACGCGATCGAAATTGTGAACTCCTTAGTTTTAACAAATTTTACATTAAAAGTTGAGTAAGTTTATGTTTTTGGGTATGCTGAATCTGAAATTATGCATAAAATACCCGAGTTTATAAAACCTACCCTAAAATACAACTCTTAAATGCGAAAAATTGATATTACATAATACAAGTACGAAGAATAGTTTTTTAAAAAAATTATACAGTTTAGTTTGCAAATTCGAAGTATTCGTTTCTCAAAAGCACCCCTTAATGCATTGAATTTGACATGTTTAGTAGTTTGTACTTGGTAAAAAAAAAACCCTTAAAACATTCTCAAATTATATTGTAGAAATTTTTGTCCAAAATACAATATTCAGCCTTTTAGCTTCAGTAAAATATTTATATACATTAACAGCAACACCCTTAGTCAAATCAAGAATTGAAAAGAAACAATAACATTTAATATTTTGTGAATAATTAATCAGAATCGGAAAAATATTCAGATGATATATCCAGTGCAGTATCATCTTCCCCAATAACATTTACTAACTATAAAATTTCCGAAACAAATTGCCATTTTCTAGAATCAGTTAAATGTTGTAAACTTAAATATGGATCAGAACTTAATATTTATCGACAAAACAATAGTCCTCATTTGTATGCTCCCTTGATGATTTTCTCATAAAATGGGTACGAAATTTTTTGCTTCCTGTGCTTCTTCTGACAATTCACCAATTGGTAAAATAGCGTTATTAACAAACAAAGTTTTATGTACTGAAGTTGGCATATAATACCAATTGTACAATTCAACGTATTTTTGTGCTGTATCTAAACAATATTTTCGAAAATTATTTACATTAATGTCAAGACCACTATTTATTGTTTTTAAAATACTCCAAATTTATGAATTAAATCTTCATTGATTCCAGTTATTTCAGATGACAATTTAGGATTTGCAAAAATCATCTGTTGCCATCATTTGTTGTGCCAAATCCTGCTTTTGGAATATCAACAATAAGTACCATTTTTTCGCGAAAAGAGTTTTTAATACTTAGTTTCCGCGTTTATAGTTTGGGTTGCGCCGGTTGTTTAACTTTCCACGTTTTTATATCTAATCTATAGGCTATGTGTAACAAGCACTCAAAAAATCTTATGTACGCATGTAAGACAGATAAGCCAAACTCAAAAGTTTCTGGTTGTTCAGAAATATTTTGTATGTATTCCAAATTGTTAATTTTTGATATTGTTGCACGGCATATATAAAATCTTATTCCAGAGGAATCAGCAAGAGAAGTACATGTTTTTCCATTAACCATAGTTAATTCACACGCTTCACACGTTTGCTCAGATATTGTAATATTATCAGGATAAAACGTCTTTTTGGCTTTTAGAATATCGTGGTAACTTGGATATAATTTGCAACCACGTTTTAAAGCTGTTGCTCTAATAAGTATAATATTGCTGCTTCGTAAAACCACCCGAGATAATAAATGATAAAGCCTCTTCAGGTGTCATGGCATTTTGTTCTTGTTCGGGAATCCTCCATTTTTTCATTATACGTTTGCCTCTAGTTGGTGTAGTTGAAGTACTTTCAATTATCAAATCGGCAGTACTTTTATCTCCACTTTCTCGTACTTTCATTGTAGTAGCATGCACAAGTTCTTCCACGGAAGTACTTTTTCTAAGCTCCTCGGTTTTACGCCTTTTTATAACAACAGAACTTTCAGCAAAACTCTTTGAAGGACGACCTCGAATACCCGAAGTTGATGGTCGATCGCAGTAAACAGATACAGGAAAAATAATTTCTTCTTGTAGCCAAACTATATGCTTTTTCATAAAAACACTTCATGTTCTATTGGACAATTTCCAATATTGAAAATATCTTGGAAAAAACATGTGTTCAAGCTAATACAGAATATTTTTACTTGATTTATCTTCTTGGGCAAGCCCGTATGCATCAAGTATAAACCGGATACATTGCTCGTTTTTTACTTTCAGTCGACTTATCATCATTCAGATAGCAAAATTTTTTTTAATACAGTAATTGTAGATAATAATAAATAGAAAATATTATAAGCACCTTTTTTTGATTACTTGAAGGCATTGATTCTCCTTTTATTAAATAGTAGTTATTTACGAATCAAGTGCGGGAAAACATTTTTCGCGAATGAGTGACCAATTTAAAGCGCTCTCCTTCGGCTCACGCTTTATGGACACGAATTCGCAAAATGTTTGACGCACGAAGTTTGTAGAATATTTTTTGTAAGAAACAAAATTTTAATAATTTCATTAATATAATTTATACCGGTACTACTCTTTTTTGGAGAAATGCAAAAAAGGACGACTCTGAAGTGTCAGGCATTGCTGTCAGGTGTATTATGACATGGTGTATTAACAAACAATTTAAAATTCAAATGTAACAAATTTACAATTTAGTGTTTTCTTAGTAAATAAGAAGCAACTTTGAAATATGTTGTTATTATTTGAATAAAAGAATGTCAAGATATCAAGATTTTTTGGCTTATACGCCTTCTGAAAGACGGGATGATGCAAACAGAGTAATAAGTGATTTAGTACCAGCTAATTCGAAAGAAAGGTACAAAGCTACATATACAAAATTTATGGAATGCTGCAAAATTAAGAAAAATAAAATATATCCAGAAAACTTTTTCTTAGCATATTTTCAAGAAATATCAAACAGAAAGTCACATGTTGAAGTTTTGTTTATTAATTTATAATGATATTAATATATCAAAATACAGGTAGGATTTATTAAAAGACAAACAGTATACAGTGTGGTTCACCAGGAACTAAATCGATCGATTGCGGAAAAACTGTAGCTAGGAATGATCTGAAATTTTGACACTATGCTAAAGTTGATGGGGGCCATTCGCCTAAAATATTTTCAAGATGGCGGCACTTCGGACTATGGCGGAAGTAGGCACCAACTTCCTAATTTTAGGCCTGTATGAGACGATGCTAAATTTTACTCAAAATTTTCATGTAAATTTTATTTTTGAAATTTAGCACCATGTAAAACAAAAGTGCAATATTTCATGCGAAATTTAGCGGCTAAATTATTTAGAGTTGGTTCTAATTTCTGTGTAAAATCTGCGTGAAAAACTGCGCAATAGAATAAAATGGGGATAAAATTGCAATTGACGACAAAGTTAACTAAACCAAAGCAACTTAAAAATAATTTATTTTAAAAATAATGATTTATTTCATTAATGCAATTTTTATTTTCCGCACTTGTGTGGGAATAGTTATTTACGAACCAAGTGCGGGAAGACTATTTTCCCGCATGATTGCGCGAATGCGTGGAAGATGTCTTCACGCAAGTGGTTTGTACAATATTTTTTGTACGAACATTAAATTAAAAAAAATATTATTGATTAATGTCATTGGTATCATACCTAACCTAAGATAGATTACCTAATTAATTTAAGCATTTCATGTACGTAACTATTACTCACCTTTCCCTAAAATTAAGTTATTATATTCTTACACATGGCAAACATGAGGTATTTATTCTTATATTTATAAATTTATAGTACATTTATTGCGTTTTTTGGTTTAAATACAAACAATTCCGAACTGCCAATATGAATGTCGGTGTGGTTCAAATAGATGGCGCTTGAATCTTGCTTAAGATGTCGCTTAAAATGTCGTCCAATAGATGGCGCTACAATTTTTTTGGAAGAATTTTTAATTATTACTCCTATTTCCCCAACTTTTAGTGAAGAATAGTGGAGGGAAGTAGTATTTTATAGACTAAATTTTATTGCTGTTGTTTGAAGTAATCACTAATCATTAATGCGACAATTGGCTTGCTTTTTAATGTAAAAGTATCTCTGCACGAGGATCCTAATTCCAAACACATATAAGTAATTATTTTCATATGATAATGGACGATTTCTATATTTAGATTTTTAAAGCCACTATAGACGATAAGTCTTTTTCGCACAAGTAAGTTGTGGCAAAGATGAACAATGTTTTCAAAGCTTTTGTTGCTATTGGCTTCTGTATTAACATTGTCGTGCAATTGTGAGTCTCAGCAAGCAAATTTGGTAGCTGTAACAATATATTCTTCAAATGGATTGAGAACTTATCTTTTCGAAAAATCATCGTTGTTATCTGGAAAATATACCAGGACTCTGATCTATTGTATCTAGATAATAAATATGGGTATATTAGTCATATTTTTAAAAAGAAATCTAAATTTACTATAAATATTGTTCAAATTTGTTATTTGTCATATTATTAAAAAATCTTTAAAGT
Organism: Amphimallon solstitiale; assembly: GCA_963170755.1. Classification (NCBI taxonomy): domain Eukaryota; kingdom Metazoa; phylum Arthropoda; class Insecta; order Coleoptera; family Scarabaeidae; genus Amphimallon; species Amphimallon solstitiale. The sequence continues at coordinate 74,362,841 of OY720678.1, forward strand.
GAATATTATACTTATTTTGGATAAGGCTAAATATTTTCTGGAAGAGTATTTCATGAACCCACACACTGTAATGTTAATTATTTTAATGCATTTCATGATAAAGTACTCAAGTTTCATGATGACAAAATCACGAAGTAGGAGGACATATTAATGGACTATCGACCCCATTTTGTTGTTGACTTTTATTATCCTTTATAAATTTAACTTCGTGATTTCTGCTTAAAATGCCGGAAGGTAATGCGGAAAGATAATGGTTGGCGTTTTTACGTGGTTAGTAAATAATCACGCCACTGTTAAATAACCTGTAATATCATACACATTTAGCAAGAAACACGCCTACATGTATGAAATATAATACATACTAATATTGAAACATCTAAAATAAGACTTTTTCTTTTTATTCATAAGCTGCATGAGAACGCCCTTTTTTTAAAATGTTTGCTAAAGGGCACATCATTAGAAATGTGAAATGAATGAATTAATAGATAAAAATAGGCAAGCTTATAACTTTTTATAACAAGAAATTTTTTGCTGTGCTGTTCACACTACAATGACATTTTCAGTTGATATTTTCAGTCTCCAATTCGACAGTGATTGTAATAATAATAATCGTGGTCCAAACACAGAGTGAGTGAAAGAGAAAGTGAGAGAAAGAGAGAGAGAGATATTGCACTTTTTATGGTATAAGGATACTTAAAACTTGGGTATATGCAAAAATCTCGAAATCCAAGATTTTTATATTTATAACACTACGTATAAGAAAGTATTTATAAAACCGTTGACCCCAGGATTGACCCTAGGGGTACACCGCACTTCGATAGAAATGAATTGATAATTTCCGATTCTAGTATGTATTTTAGTTACGATCAAAAAGATATAATTGAAACCATTCCATAATACTGCATTGTACCAGTTTCTAGGTTTAATAAAATATCGTGATTTACTAAAACAAACGTCTTAGTCATATCTATGAACATTTAAAGACACACTCGTAGCTCATATAAACTTATACATTATCATTAAGTATGTGCCCTTATTATGTTTTTTATACAAATTGCATTGCTCCCATAAATTTTAGAAAAAGATTTTTTTTGTTTTTTTTCCTTTCTGAACTGGATGGAATATTAATATTTTCATTTTTCCTCAGCCAACCTTGGTCAAAGTTATTTAGAAGTACTCGAGTTTCGAATTTACTTGGATGTGAGCGAAACAAAAAATCTTCGAAATCTTTATAAAGCTTTGGTTTGTTTATATTTGAGCAAGTAGAGTTAGCAGTGTTCATAATACCATTTCGAATAACCTTCCAGAGAACTTTAGATTTATTAGAAGACGAAATTATGTGAACTTCATTTATCTCACAAAGCATTCTATAAAGTTTTCTTCTAAGAATATGCGTGGTTATAATAGTCATAAATTCATATATAAAAATATGATCTGATTTATAAAATATTTGTTTCATAATAATGCTCTTTTTCATTGAAGGCTCAACGAAAAATGGTACGTACGACAACTATTATGGTGAATCAGGGGAGGAGAATATAGAACCGATCGAGTACAATACATCAGCGGTGGCAAACAGCCCAGCTGCAAAAAGTATCAGCAAAGTCAGTTACTCAACAACGTCAGAGTACGAGTATCAATCAATACGAGATCAAGCAACTGTACGCTGTCTAGATCCTAATGCCAAAAGAACAGAATGCGACTTATCAGGTAACATTTTAAATCCAAAAAATAAAATTTTACCATAGAATGCATCTCATATTAGATAAAACTTTTAATACTACTATTTATGTATATGTGATAACAAATAAAATCAAATATTTCACTTTGAAAAAGTGTTTAATGTTTTTCAAAATTTTCTCTGTGATGACCTATACTCTTTTGCACACTTTGAATGAATTTTCATAGCACTTATTTCATTCCAATTGAGGTATCTGAAAAACATGCAATTTGCACGCATTCTAGGATGGAAAATCTTTGGCCACCTAGTTTATCGGTGACTTACGAAAACAAAAACAAATTATTGGGTGCAAAGTCAGGGTCATGCTGTGGAAAACCCCTCAATTCGATACCTTGACATGTTAAATATTCAGTTACCACATATTGTCATGGTGAAGATGATCTAGGGCCCTATTCTTGAACTTAAGAGAAGTGAACGTTCTATTGAGAGAAGTGATAGATCACATTCCCATCCCTCGTTCTCCTAACTTCAAGAATAGCTATTTTTAAGTAGGGATGTGTGTCGATCGTGTAGGAAATAGCAGTGCAATGTTGCCAGGCTGAAAATGAAGGCAGATTAGGACAATTGTTGTATAGAACAGTGTATATTAGGTAATATGTAATACGAAAACAATTTGTTTTAAATAGCTTGTGTAATGTTGAAAGGGTTTATAGATTACATTATAATCAGTTGGATTTCCGTAAAATGTTAGGCTAAACATCGAAATGTAAACTATTATTAATTTTTCTACATATCATACATGTTTAATATTTTTCAATATAATTCACACTAAAGTATCAACACATTGTGGAATACTGGTTTAAATTTGCATTTGCATCCCGTGAGCGGTTGGAAAACAAGACAATTTTGTGTTAGAAAATTTGAAATATTATAATAATGTTACATTTCAGTACAGCGAATATGTTTCTATATTTGTCATTTTATGTTAATAGCGGACGTTCCGGATAGTTGTTCAGCATATTCAGAAATAATATCAATGATACATCTTGTTGTTTCTTTGTTTAAACGAAATAATTTTTTAAATTGTATATCAGATAAATGAAACGCATTTTCCCGCATATAAAAACGACACCGAGGACGTTGATACAGTTTCTCTGCTTCCGCAACATCGATTAGTACTTGATTCACCATAAAAATCTCTTCTTGATCCATGTTACTCCAAACATGTATAATCCTGTGATATGCACGTATGGTACCTATTCTACTGTTCTACCAATGACTATCTATACCATAACTATACTACTCTTCTATACGCATTCATCGCTGTCACATGTACAAAATAATTTAAGTCGATATTGCGCATGCTTCTCTTAACTTTTAATATGTTCGCTTGACTTGAACCGATAGATGTAAATTCTCACAACTCTTGAGAGAAGGGATCTATCTCTCAAGTTCAAGAATACGGTTTTTAACATCTCAAGAGAATCCCCTCCATTGTTCTCTCGACTCGAGAATCGGGCCCCTAGAGACATTGGTTGTTTTTTCGTTTTTCTCCAAAGGCTTTTGGCACAAAAAATAATTGTGTACCATTCACAATTGACCATTCTAGGATCCTGTAATGGTGTTGTAGTCACATTTGATCCAAAAAAGCAAGCAACTATTTGCTTTGATATGCTTTTTGCGCGAACAATTTTTGTTGGATTTGGTTTATCTTAGAAATCCCACATCTTTCTCTGCCTTTCGCCTTTGGGCTCATACGCATAGGTCAAATATTCCTCACCTGTGTAGATGCTATACACTGTTTTTGATGTATCGCGATGTTAGTTCTTCAGAAGTACATTGCACCAATCGACACAAGCTTTGTGTGAACGATTGCCAAATTGTGGGGAATTCAACGGAAACTAATCTATTTCATGGTGATCAACATGCTATATCTTATGTATGTTCGTCATACAAAATCATTGGAATGGTTGGAACCGCGTAAGGTAGGCGTAGATTTCGCTTATTGTTACACAGCACATTTTTTGGACTGCATGTAGGTGTTGCTCAAGCTGTTTTACCTGAAGAATTCTTAAAGCTACATACATGTTTATCTGACGCAGACAGATACCTAATGATTTCCAGCTCCTCAAATATGAACAGCCGCCGACCAGTTCAAGGACATATTATAGAAAAAATACAGTCCCGTAAAATTGAATTGTATAATTTCTTAAAATGTTAATTCCTGTAATAAAAAATAAATGTTCAAAAACTTCAAGGTTTACGCATTGTACTTTTTAAATTCGAATTTCCAAAAAAATTCTAATCGATTATCTTTGAAATATTACAAGCGCATATTTTTTTTATTGAGAAATTTGGGTCTTTATCATCCCTAAAACAATGAATGCTTCAATCTTACGATATAAAGATCATACGTTATCACTTCACGCTCAGCAACGATTTTTTGACATAACAACCAATTTTGAATAACCTTCTTGAAATTCCTCAGTAAAGGAAAAACGGTCATGCCTGAATTCACTGACCTAGTGATAAACAGTGGTATTGCATGGTCTTTCATCGCCAAAGGTCAAAGTGAGGTGATAGATATACTGTTATTGAAAAAATGCTCGTCGAAAATCGTAGTAATTCATTGCACGAAAATGAGTTAATTTTATGACTGAGGTGGATGTTCATGTCACTGTAAATAACACAAATAGCGTCCATACGACACCTTAAACATTCTCAAAACGTATAATGTCAAAAATTCCTAACTTCACGATGTATATAGTAGATGTCGCTTAGCATCACTAGTGTTTTCAATTCTACACAGATGGCCGCAATTTTCATTCGGCCAAGGCCAACTGTATCTACTAACCGCTGAGCGACATAAAGCCGTCACATAATGAGATTTTTTTGATTCTGATAACCTCAAAACACTGATACTTAAGTGGCGCCATCTATCCAAAGCATAATAACTGTTTGTTAATCGCAGAGCATTTTTAAAAATCACGCAATATATGCAATATTATTGGATTATATCAAACCTACAGTTATTGACATTTGAATGATCTGATATGTATTTTGTCTATTCCATATTCTTTTTACTTATAATTACACGACAGCTTTTTTTTTCGGATAAATTTTCAGTTTCTAAAAAATTTTTGTTGGTAGGTAACTGTACGAAACAGAATGTCTGATAAAACGACGAATCTGAAAGACGTTATTTAAATAAAAATACAAAAATTATTTCTTTTGGGTACTACTAGATGGCGTTACATAAGGATCAATATTTTGAAGTTACCAGAATCAAATTCATCAATGTAAATCGAAGTTAGGTAAAGGCCTTATATCGCGCAGCGATAGCAGATACAGTTGGCCTTGATTCGGTAACATACTTGTACAATATCCTAGCTTTTTGTTTTGAAATAATTAAGTACTTTTCTGCAAGTCTATACCTTTGCATATTTTTTTTCTGTTTGTTATAAGAGACTGTAGCTAGTATCAATTTTAAGTGAATCATATTATGCCATAATTTGATGGATAAATAGATTTTTAAATCAAAGAATAAATAGGAATTAACATCCACTCAAATAAATATTATTAGATCTATCTCTTAAGTAAAACTTTAGATTCGTTATATAGAGAAAGCAAAAAGTGTTTGGAAAAGAGATTCATTATTGGAACAGTGTAAATACTTCTATTTTAAATGTAGGTGATTATCTGTATTTAAAAAATACAGATAATCACTTTACTTTCATTTTGTTGTGTAATTTGGGAAAATAAAAAAGTTCTCTCGCATCTTCTATCTAACAGTTTTGAATGATAAAGATTTTTTATATATATATATAATACATGTCAAGCTACACAGAATTATGTACATACATAATTCAGTGTAGCATTTGATTTAAGAGTGAACAAGGAACAAATGTGCATAAATTTATTTCCAACAGAAATTTAAAAACATTCTCAAATTTGCAGACGGAGGAATTTGTCTCTTTAATTTGACGAAAGATCCGTGCGAAGAGGATAACATGGTGAATTTTCTACCCAGTCTTGTTAGACAAATGAAACGTAAAATCGTCGAATACAGAGAGGGGCTCGTAGAACAGTCGGAGAGAACTTCCGAAGTCGAAATTGACGATCCCAAGTTATATCATTACACGTGGAATCCGTGGCGAGATTGTTCGGATTCTTCTTGTTCGGCATAAGCACAAAAGATTTCCTTCAAATATAATTATATCATTCATTAATATTATATAAGCAATACGTATTGTGATATTAATTACAAGTATTTAATAAAAGTTACTTTGACAGCGTTGCTTGTTTTTTTTCCGTTCTACTTTGAGAGAAAGATTTCTTATTTGACACGTGTATGTTGTACTATACGGAGCATTGTGTTCGTATATCAATTAGAAATGTGCTCCTTCGAGTGCATTCTACCTCAAATGCACACAAGGCCAAGACGTGTGAGAAATAATTAAGAAAGCTTTCAGATACTGTGAAGACTTTTACAGATATTGTTGTTTCTTTCTGTATGTTTCCTATGTGACCATCTTAAAAGAAAACTGAATTTACAGTTAATCAGAATTAAGCAATAATCTTTTACCTCAAATTATTTCATGATTAAAAGTGTTATTGACACGTATAATATGGGTTTCTGCTGTAGTTTTCTCTGAAATTTTATCTTTTGTTTTTAGATGAGTATTGAAACTTTTTAATTGTAATAATATTAGCAATGGCTTGTTGAAAACTAAAAAACAACAAAAACAGTTTTGCGTTGTAACAGTAATAGTGGCTGTTTCTTATAAACATATTTATACAGTGCGTGTCTAAGCCCTCCCCCCCCCCGCTATCTTTTTGGGCGAATTGGAATAAAACGTTCAAACAAAAATAAAACAAAACCATTATAAAAATGTAAACTTTATGACCCTGTTTTATTTTAAATTTATGACATATGATGGCGCTGTAGGCTGTATCAACTTAAAAATTTTAAAAAGGGGGTCGACCGCTGATTTGAAAATTATTTCGAACATCTATTCAAAATTTATGTTTTTTTTTAATTTCCATCATTTGTTATCAATTCATTCTATTACGACGTTGAGGGTGCTCTTTTTGAACATTTAATTCAAATCCTAGTGATGTGTGAAGTTTAATTTAATTGGTTATTTATTTTCTTAAAGATATTATTTCTTCTGTTTCTTCTATTATTTCAAGTTAATTCCCAATACCATTCAAATAATGTAATTATCCCTCCCGGAAAATTCGGAGCTTTTTAACAAATAAAGGAAATTTAAAAAAAAACATAAATTTTGAATAGATCTTTCAAATACCTTTCAAACGATGGGTCACTAGACCCCCCTTTGCTAATTTTTAAGCTGATATAACCTACAGCACCGTATGTAAAAATTTGAAAATGAGACATGATCAAAAGTTAGTATTGTTATAGTGGTTTTGTTTTATTTTCGTTTTAACGTATTATTCCACTTTGTTTAAAAAATAACGGTGGGAGTGGGGGACTTTAGACACGCGTTGTATATAACGTACCTTATACGTTCGCGCAATGGAAGGGTTGGATGGTAGTAGGAACGCTCTTTCGTATCGTAACGTGTTCAGTGACTCCTAATTAGTATAAACATAAAGTTTAAGCACAATCGCGCTAGTAGTGTTTAAACTATCGTCGACCAATCAACTTAATCTGGCAGAAACTGTGAAATATGGATAAATACGAGTATCGTGCCATTTTCAACTTCCTTACAAAACAAGAACAGTGTGTTCGTACCATACTAGAAGATATTAAATAAAATGCAAAAGGAAAAAAATCTCTTACCACAAAGAATATTTATAAAAAATCTAAATAAGTCTTTCGGCAATTAAGTTGCCATCTTTAGTAGATAAATAGTATAAAACAAAAAAGAGTGTTAAACGTAGTATTTTTGGCTAAGGTGTAACCTTAGAAGATATGCTCTTCACCAAAATCACCTGTGGGATAACACTGATTTCTTAACAAACGACATCCCTATACCATGTGCTTGGCGGCGACCTGTGCATACAGCTTACTATTAGATAAACGATGACACCGAGAGTTTGTATGAGTTAGTACGAGAAAGCAATATACAAACTGCAGTACAGCAGCTATCTATCCTTGTTGCCCTGATTAAACGAGAGTCAGTCTAGCCCATCTAGCCTCAGCGTAAATGTACTCGAATCTCCTCTTTTCCAACACTACACTCGACCAAAAAGCAGTTTGTATATTGCTCTCTCGTACTAACTCATACAAACTCTCGGTGTCGTCGTTTTATTTTATAGTAAGCTGTATCCCCAGGTCGTGACAGACGAAAATATGTCTTGCAACACATGATTTTTCAGATACAACAGACAGGAAAAATCAAGTGTTGCTCGACATATATTCGAACCAAGCCATGGCATTCCTACAGATAGTCTTAGATTAATTAAAACTGTAAATAATTTTACAGAATTAGACAGTTACGAAAGTATTTATATACATAGAAATAGATGTAAGTTAATGAATTCTGACAATGGATCGATGCCCGAGTCCAGCTTGTACGGATTACTGTAATATTAAGGGATTAGTCTGTCACGCTTTAAGGTACCGTTATGGTCCCGTTAGATTTAGGTAGTATATATAGGGATGTCGTTTGTTAAGAAATCAGTGTTATCCCACTGGTGATTTGGTGAAGAGCATATCTTCTAAGGTTACACCTTAGCCAAAAATACTACGTTTAACACTCTTTTTCGTTTTATACAGATATCTACTGAAGATGGAAACTTAGTTTCCGAAATATGTATTTTGATTTCTTATATATATTTTTTGTGGTAAGGGATTTTTTTTCCTTTTGCATTTTATTTCAGATTTTTAACCGCAGTCTCCACCCATTATTGAAACTAGATGATATGTCAATTTACGGGGATTCTTGTTCAGGAAAAATTATGATTTTTAAGTGGCCTAGCTTCTTTAAAAGTTAGGGAATCACTTGTAGACGACCTACGGCTGGGGCCTACTGGAGTGACTATTCCAGAATTAGTTAAAAAAGTCGACAAATTAATAAAGATGTTCAGCTAAAGAAAACACAACTGGCAGGAATGACTTGAGTTTGTGATACAATCGCCATTTATATTTTTCATGATCATTTTGGCATGACTAAGGTCAGCAAGGATTGATGCCGAAAATGCCAAAAAAAAACAATGATTGGAATAATTTCCTTGCGTTTTTAGACGTCTGTAATGAAGGCAGGGTTGGTGTATTGAATTGTGTCTGAGGATGAAATTTACGTTCATTATTATGAACCTGAGCCCAAGCAAGACTCCATGCAATGGCAAAAAAAGGCACATCACCACCTAAGAAGTTTAAGATGTCACAATCAGCTGGAAAACTTATGGCTACTGTTTTTGGGATTCAGAAGGACTACTGTTAATTGATTACGAAGATAAAGACGTTTCCATAATTGAAGAATGCTACGCTTCAATTCTGGAGCGCTTAAAAGAAGTCATTAAAGAAGAAGGATGGGAAAATTGACGAAAGTTGTTTTGCTTCTGCACGACAATGCTCCCCTCCACAATAGCCGTGTTGTTCAGGCTGCCCTGTCTAAAGTGGGCTTCGATACTTTTATTAACCCACCCTATAATCCCAAACTGACTCCTAACAATTTTTACCTGTTCTCTAAAATAAAAAAAAGAGCTGCGGGGAAGAAATTTACAAAATATTAAGAAATAAAGGACGCAGTTTCGATATATTTTTCAGACAAAGATAAAACGTTATTTATGAAGGCATACACAAGTTAATTAAGATCTGAAAAATGTACTGGGGTTGCAGGTGAATAAATTCCCCCATTCAGCTAACTGAAAAACGCACCCCCTTATCATTGACTCAGTGATTGTTGTGAAAACCCACTACAATAATTAATAAGTGACTTATCAACAACATACTAGAACCAATAAACCCAGTCATTTATGATAACCACAAATCACGCAGACAATTTGTGGTTTGTCTTGCAGCTACGGTTTCATGAGAACCTTATTTTTTTTAGCGAAATATCCATTATGTCAAAATTTCGTTAAAAGAATTAAACGTCGTTAGAGTAGTAATTGTTTTGTATACTACAAATAATATATTAAACGACACGCCCTGTGTTCAAATAAATATACCTACCATATATTCATTTTTCAATTTTTCATTAAATTAAGGGAAAAATCCACAAAGATTCAGAAATAAATTATATTTATTTTTGGAAATTATAAATTATAATATTAAAATATATACGTAGATATGCCTAAAATGAAAATATATTATCCTGTTCACAGCGGCTTTCAAAGGCCACTTACCTCTATAATGGACCATTTGCGAGCGGTCATTGTCAGCTGGACCTTGCTATTCTCCAATGAACGTACGATGTGCAATGCTTGACACCTGTGTTCTCTTGGGGCCAGCTACTCCAACATACTCGTTCAAATATATATATATATATATATATATATATATACCGGGTGTCCACACGAAAACTTTATATTGAATTATTTCTGGTGTTTTTGAAGACAAAAACTTGAAATTTTGGGTGGTTGTTCAGGATATAGGGGGACAATGAATAGTGTATTTCATACCGCCCCATCGGGTCACCCGCCGCCGCCGGCCACCCCCACTCCAATATTTTAAATGACACCCTGTATTTTTTTTGGTGGTTTTGAAAGAACACAATTTTCTTGATATTCCTATGTGAAAAAACTAGTAACACACATTATGACATTTATGAGATATTTAAATTTAAAAGTTTCAGATATCAGAAATTATTAACTCCGAAAAATCATAAGTTAGTCATGGAAATACTTAAAACAAGATTTATTCACAACATTTTAGTTAAATTAAATGCTCAAATTGTTCACCGTTTACATTTAAACATAAATAAAGTCTATTTTCAAAAGCATTTCTAACATTTTCGAACACTTGTGGCGTTAAATTTCGACATTCCTCTGTTATTCTATTACGTAAATCAGCTATTGATTGTGGCGGTGTCTTATAAACAACAGACTTCAAATGTCCCCACAAAAAGAAATCAAGGGGAGTTAAATCGGGGGAGCGAGCTGGTCATTCAATAGAGCCCCTACGTCCAATCCAATGTCCTGGGAAAATATTATCCAAATAATTCCTAACGTCTAAACAGTAATGTGGCCCAGCTCCATCTTGTTGAAAATATAATTGCTCCTCCTCTATTTCATTCAAGTTTTCTTCTAGACACTGTATGATAAGAGGATGTATTAGCTCTTCCAAAAATTGTAAGTACTTAGGTCCATTTAAATTTTCCTGGAAGAATATCGGGCCAATTACTTGGTTATTAAGAATTCCAGCCCATACATTAATTTTTTGGGGATATTGTGTGTTGCCTTCTCGGAAAAAATGGGGTTTTACGTCGCTCCAATATCGACAGTTGTGTCTATTTACAAGACCATTTAAGTAAAAGCATCTTTCATCACTAAAGCAAATACTTCGCAAAACATTTCCATTTTGCCGAATCATATCTGTCATTATTTCACAAAATTCGACTCTTCTGTCGAAATCACCGTCACCCAACTCTTGGTGAAGTTGAATTTTATAAGGGTGCATTTTGTTTAATTTTAATATCTTATGGCAGGTTGATTTTGGCACTCCCGAAACTTCGGATAATTTTCTCAACGAAAGCTCTGGGTCTAAATTAATATGCCCAAGAACTGCTAGTTGCATAGCTTCATTTAGTACACCACAATTATTCGTATTCCGTTTTTTATTATTTACAGATCCAGTTTGCAAAAATTTTTCTATTAGCGTTCTGACATAAGCAACAGATACGTTTCTGTTTGGATGGTTTTCATTGAATAACGTCGCCGCTTGGGAATAATTTTTGTTTGCAATCCCATACAAAATCACTATTTCAGTTCTCTCTTCAAGAGTATAAACCATTTCAGCGAAAAAGCCGAAACTTTAAAAACAATTTTACAAGTATTAATATTAATGAAACACAAAAGTCACAATTTTGACAATTCTAATTTAAAGCAAACTATTTCCATGACTAACTTATGATTTTTCGGAGTTAATAATTTGTGATATCTGAAACTTTTAAATTTAAATATCTCATAAATGTCATAATGTGTGTTACTAGTTTTTTCACATAGGAATATCAAGAAAATTGTGTTCCTTCAAAACCACCAAAAAAAAATACAGGGTGTCATTTAAAATATTGGAGTGGGGGTGGCCGGCGGCGGCGGGTGACCCGATGGGGCGGTATGAAATACACTATTCTTGTCCCCCTATATCCTGAACAACCACCCAAAATTTCAAGTTTTTGTCTTCAAAAAGAAATAATTCAATATAAAGTTTTCGTGTGGACACCCGGTATATATATAAATAAAAGGAATTATCGCGGATACATGAAATACAAAAAAGAGAAAAAAATTGGGTAAATTCCGCTGTAGAGCAACCGCAGACACGTGTTTCTGACTCATTGGTCGTCATCGGTACGGTGTAGCCAAGGAATAAGGTGGGATAACCTTGGAGATGTATGCTAATCGGAAGACCATCAGGAGACAGACCACCATTTGTAGCTTCAGTTAGAAGATCCTCAGATTTGAGGACAACAACTAACGTCGCCACGAGGAAGACAATGTCAACCTGCGTGCCATCCGAGAACCCAGGAAAGATAAATAAAAGGAATTATCGCGGATACATGAAATACAAAAAAGAGAAAAATTGGGTAAATTCCGCTGTAGAGCAACCGTAGACACGTGTTTCTGACTCATTGGTCGTCATCGGTACGGTGTAGCCAAGGAATAAGGTGGGATAACCTTGGAGATGTATGCTAATCGGAAGACCATCAGGAGACAGACCACCATTTGTAGCTTCAGTTAGAAGATCCTCAGATTTGAGGACAACAACTAACGTCGCCACGAGGAAGACAATGTCAACCTGCGTGCCATCCGAGAACCCAGGAAAGATAAATAAAAGGAATTATCGCGGATACATGAAATACATGAATACATGTATATATATATATATATGTTGTCACTGAATTCCGGGTTTTCGTCCGCGTTTCCACTGCTTGGTCTTTGGAAAGACCGATGCTGGTTTCTTGACGACGTTTCGGCAAAATCACACTTGTCATCTTCAGGTCTGCAATAACTGTCTGCTTCTGCTTCTTGTTATTCGTAAATTCGAGTTTACGAATAACAAGAAGCAGATATATATATATATATATATAATATCATAAACAATAGTGGTCCCAGAATGGAACCCTATAGCACTCCATGTGTCACTCCGCTAACTTCGGACTTATTTCCCTGGCATGTCACCGGCCGACTGAGATCTCCCCTCCAAATACAACTTTCAAAGAGCCAACGGCAATTCTCTCACACCATAAAGCTCCAACTTGCACAGTAATATTTCGTGATTTACTGAGTCATTAATTTATTATTAACTAATTAATCTGCTAAACTATAATCAATATTACCATCTAATATCGAAAATTCGTTACAAAACAATATTATTATTCACATATAACCAGGTAAGTAGTACGTTATTGAATTAATTCATCTTGTGTCCTTATATCTTACTGTATTTTATCATTATCAAGGTCAAGAATCTTTCGGGTATCACAAAGTGTGTATCGATTTACAGCAAATCAATACTCTTAGCGTTCACCTTGCTTGCCACTGCAATTTAAAAGTACAACAGAGACTCTTGACATTACATAATACCACGCGATAAATTCTAAAGATCGAAAAACTAACAAAACTATATTCTACTTCGAATAGCGTAACCACACTTACTAACTTTCGATTCTAATATTACGCGTGAAAAATATGAAATAAGAGTCGGAGAGGTCGGAATTTAAATAATGCTGATGTACACAAAGTGAAGAGTGCTTAAAACATTAAGCTCCCTCTATTCTGACGAACCCGCTGGCGCTTCTCAGTGCCGTGACTTTGAAGAATACTGTTGTCTCTCCTAACCTAGACCCGAATGAAGCGATAAAAGCGTTACAAACACTTGACATACAATTTCTGAAATTACTCGAGAACATTCTAAATTATTCATATCACCCGCTGTAACGGTGATTATCGGAAGAAGAGTGTTTCTTCTGAATTAACTATGACAAACTATCGTACAATACAAAAAAAACTATTAGATATACCTTTCGTGAAAGTGACTATCAATTATATTTCTTCTAATATGTCTGGTAAAGTTCATTTTGTAGATTTACTTTTGTTACATAATATAACATTTATTAATTGAAATTAAAATTAGTACTTTTTAATATTATAAAAATGATAAAAGATAGCATCCGTCTGGAGACCATATGTATTTTCATTCATCAGTACATCATTGTCTAAGAATGTTCTAATCAAATTGAAAGCTATTCCCGAAAAATTCATGATCTCTTTCAGTTGTATTATTAGTTGAATATTTACTTTTGTGTTAATTAATTAATTATCACAAATATACATATATACATTCATACGTAAACGTATATGTACATATGTAAATGTATGAATGCACATCTACCCTAAGCTGGCATTGCGAACAACAACGTGCAGACAGCTGTTTCGACCTTACATTCGTCTCATCAGTGCAATAACGTGTTGTTCACAATGCCTTAAAAACTTAGATTACCTGATATAGTCGACTTACGTACCAAATGCCATGAGAGACTCCCAGCGGCATCTGTTACCTAAGCGCGACATCGCGAGGTAAACCCTCCGTAGTACAACTACTAATCGGGCAACTGTAGACATACGTGCATTTAATGAACACGCTATAGATGGCGTACCTATTACAATACAATGTAACAAAAATACTTGAATGTGTATCGTACATACGGATAATACTATCACAAATAATACATATTGCCGTGGTCTCTTGCATATTACAAATAAAAATAGTATTAAGAACTAGCTTAAGTGTTAAATAAAACATTAAATTTAAGTTCAAAGAATATACTGAAGATTTCAATATCATGCAATACTAATAACACAAGTGTATGATGAGTTGCATATATTTAAACATAGAGAATTTAAATAGGATTTTTAAATATTATTATTATCATTATAGGTTAGATAAATATTAAATAGGTACAAAATAAAGACAAAATAAAGACAAAATAAAGACAAAATAAGTCTAAGCAATATATTTATTTTGTAGAAAAGATGAACATAAGATATGGTTTGTGTATAACAAAACACAACCTAACTTTTCTCAAGGCGTAAAAAATTGCATTAAATATTCTAAATAATAGACCCTTGTTCAAAGACAAAAAGGTACTTAAAGCAAACAATAGAGAAAGAGTCATGTTGAGGGATGGAACGGTAAAGAGAGTGGGTCATTTAAACGCCATCAAACTATACGAACAAGATCACATACGTTATTCAAGAGAAGAAAATGTTACAGAATAAATAATGCATTTAAAACGTACAGAATATGATAAATTTAATAAGAGGGATTTTAAATAAATCATGCTTAAAGGATAAAATTTACCTTAACTTACAACTATAGACAGAAAAGGATATAAGTATACATTCTAACACGATATAGCCAGCAAATGTTTTTTATATAAACGACGGCTGAGCAAATAAAATATATACATTCATGTACTTGTATGTGTAACACAGAAGTTTCATAGACTGAGAAGACTTGTATGGTTTGGAGACCTACAAAGAGAAATATAGTATAAAATTTATTTATAGTTTTTTGCAGATAAATATATTACTATGTGAAAAGTCTTGGGTAGAAATGAAAGACAACGTAGTGGATACGACTGACCGTTGTAATATAAGTGATATGGGAAGAAGAATTCCTGTTATCTGCAATGTATTTTCCATATTACCGAGTCCAGTCTCTTCTAAAAAGAAAAAAATAAGGATTATGTTAGGGATTGGGAGAAGGAAGTATCTAACAAATGATGAGAAAGGCAACAAGTTTATATACAAATACAAGGAGGGATTGTATTAAGAAAATATACTTACCGTTGAAGATACAGAATAGTTTAGGGAAAAGACTTTTAAATAAGCAAACAATTTCAATTGTTGACGTTTTAGTGAATGAACTGTCAAAAGACAATATGTGCGTGTGTTAGTGTAACAACGACAACTTGAAGAAAATGAAGGGCAGAGATTTCACAGATGACGCATAATGCCAACCTAAAATTTAGTTGAATGGATGGCGTAACAAGCGTTACATATTTTTTTTGCGGGTATAAATTCAAAGAACATGAATGAACAAGATGAGATTCTGATTTCGACTTCGAAAGATAAAGACTTTTTGAAAAAGCTATGCGTAGGGTAAAATAAACTACGACTTGATAGATATTTGTTCATTTTGTATTAGTATATTAATTTCATTTTCATTTTAATTTCATTTATAATAATAATTTTCCTTTTGATAATTTTTTTGGTATTTTAAAATGGAGATGCCTAAGGCAGAATTTGAAGAAATGTTTAATGAAACAAAGTGGGGTTTTCAATTATAAAGAAATATCAATGCTGCAATGCGTTTATAGGAATACTATGTGAAAATATTTATTCCAGTATAACGTTGAGCAGTAAGGATAAAATAGATATTGTCCTGTAAATAATAATTCGTTAGTTTTTTTTTATATAACACAGAAACGATTATTAATGGTGTTGGGTATTAAGAGAATACAACGTGCGAATGTTTATTTTTATGCGTTTCTTTTTTATAATTTTTATGGTGAATATAGTATAGCGATGCTATATATCTAATATAATAAAAATTATCATTATTTTATAATTATGTTGCTGGTATAGCACACAGCAATATGTCTAAGTAATCTAATTTTTTAAGGCATTGTGAGCAACACGTTCGTGCACTGATGAGACCAATGTAAGGTCGAAACAGCTGGTTGCACGTTGTTGTTTGCAATGCCAGCTTAGGGTAGATGTGCATTCATACATTTACATATGTACATATACGTTTACGTATAAATATATATTTGTGATAGTTTTATCCGTTAATGCACGTTACACATTCAAGTATTTTTGTTACATTGTATTTTAATTAATTAATTATTAATTTGTTCATGTTTGGCAGATTTCAAAACTCATTCATGATTAAATTTATTCTGGTTTCTAATTCGCTTGGAACGTCCATAGATATAGAATCATCAGCATGGATGATAATATTTCCAGATGTTACAACATTCACTAACTCATTACCAAATAGAAGAAATATTGGAGCCCTCAAGATCGACCCTTGAGGAATCCCTATATCAAGAACCTCAGCTGATACGATACATAATATGCCCTAACAATTGTGCGCCAGTTACAGAGAGCTTTATTGACTATTTGTTATTATTACTCCAGCAACTGTGGTGGAACACAAGTTGGTGCATTTCTGTATTCGCCCCGAAATGTAGAAGAACTAAAAAGAAATCAAACATTTAAACATTTGGAGAGGAAAAGGTATCGCCGGTAGTTTTGGTCAAAATTCAGTCACAATTATTAATTAATTTGAATTATTTTTTTAGTTTGTATACACAAAATTGAATTTAATTGATAACCTTTAAATGCCTTAGAAGTAGATCAAATCAGATTAAATTGTCAATGCAGCATATTTTGAAATTTAGTCGTTATACTTCTATAGTTGGTTCTTCTCGAATTCTGTAGGAATAAATTATAGAAATTATGGGACATTTAAAAACAAGAATTTAAGTGTGGCACCACACGACTGTCTTACACTTACGTTCCGTATTTTGTTCAAAAAAGTTGTTCTAAAATAAGTTTCAAATACTTTTATATTTGCAAAAGACTGCTATTCGATAGGAGTAAAAGTATTATTTCCGTCCAAATTTTTAATTTTCTCTAATTCTTGATAAATATATATAAAGTACGTAATTTGCGAGATATTTGCAAAAGAAACAGCTATTAAATTATTTAATTAGTAAAAATGTTATTTCCCGTCCGAATTTTTTTATACCAGAATTATACAAAAACAATCTAAATATTTTCGTACTATTTCGTACTGTTCAGAAAGCATAACATGTTTTCCAACATCTACGTTTTTTATTATGTTCGAAACCCATATTTAATACTTCCTATCTTATCTAATAGATGGCGCAGTAGAAATCGCGCTAGCCGTGAAAGAACACACTAGTCAACGATATAATATTGTACTTCTGTCAAACCACCTTCAAATTAGTCTCGAGGCGTATTATTCTTGTTATTATTGTTATTCTTTGTTCATGTTGTTTTTATCAATTTTTGCTTTTTGTTATTAATAAAGCGTGTTATAATAATTGATTTTCCAAAGTAGCAGTTAATTGACTATATCTTAAGCACAGCACAGAAAAATCGCTTTCCTTTTTCACGTACTTACCGAATGCATTACTCGACTAGAAGTCAAATCCAAGGGAGTGACGTTCTGAAAAACACGTAGATTTGATTCTAACGGAAGAGTACAGTATGCTAAAAAGACATTAATAAAAAACACTCTTCGTCATACACATAATCCGCGGATTAGCACTCGACTAAGTGCCACTGCGAAAATATTTTATTCCACTGTAAATTGCATGGAATTGTTATGAATTAAATCCTCCTGATCTTGAAAACCGAACTTGTTTGTGTAATTACTAATCAAATCATCGGAACTTTTTCATTACTTGATACTGAACGTGGTCTTAAAAGTTGATTAAACCTTTTCTAAATTTTTGCAGATATGTCTAACTTATATAAACAAAGAATAAATTAGTTCCAGATGTAGTAAATATAACAAATAAAAAATGTATGTTATTTCGTTTAAAAATAAACAATATTTTTCAGAAAAAGTGAAACACATACGTCGATAGTAACTGGTAATATTCACAAAAATCAATCACACAACAATGGCTTTACTCTTTTACGAAAAGTTTGTGACAGGCTTTTATCACTTTTTCATGAATATTTTCAACAGCAACTATGTTTTTTATGGCTAGAACGATTTTTGTTGCATTATTAGTAACACTTTCAAATATATTTGAATATTTCCTAAAATATCGACAGAAAAAACAAGTTCTAGGTTTAAGTATCACTTGGCACAATTTTAGAATATGCCATACCATACATTATTTCCAATTTAGTAAATGCACTTTGAATTATACCAAATAAAAGAGATATGTGTAAATGTCAATTTTTGATTTTTTAATCATAAATAATTTTGAAGCTTTGGCCAGTAATGATTTTTAATAAAAAATATTCCTACTTTAACGTAAAATCTAAATTTGAACTAATATATTGGGTGTTGAATTTAAGAAATATACCTTTTTTTGCCAGTGATTTATGATTCATCCTGTATCAATGTGTATATTTTTGTTGTTGTGAAGCAATTGATATTCTATATATCCACTAAAGTGTGTCAGTATTTCCTTGTATTAAAAAATAAACAGTAAATTTACTTTGTCAGATAATTGAATCACTCGGTATACAAATAAGAATGCTTATTATTCACTAGCACGTTCGCTTAACGTCGAAAAAGTAAAAGTAATATTGAAGAGAAGTGATTAAAATTCAGTACAATGCTGCGGTGAAAAGATGTATAAAGGAGTCATTGATATTCCGGATTTTTGTTTCTATTTTCTGAACAACGTATTATTGCTAGAATTTGGGCAAAGTGGATTTTTTGCAAGTAGTAGAAAAACATTCCAATAATAAAATGAAGAAAATCAATATGTTTCTCTCAACAAATTTTCGCCTCTAATAAAAATATTTTGCTTGGATAGATATAGATACATTTAGTTTCTTATACAGCATGTGTCAATTTTCATTAGCCATAGGCGATCAATTCATGCAATACGTGACAACGTGGTACCCCTACTTTCCTCTCCAATGCCAGCGCCACCGATACATGCTCGAAAATACAAGTTAGCTTAGCAGTAACTATTGGACCACTGACTTGGGTGTTTGTCATGCGTTCAGAAATAATATTTACGAGATGCAAGGATTTGTTTTTCTTTTTCCTTTCAGTAAATGCAGAGAATTATTAACTGCGTTCACACTGCATGACACAAACAAAAGCGTAATTCTAATAAAATTAAAAAATAATCCTAATAAGGAAAATAAAAAAGGATTCTGAAAATAATAATAAACTACTAGATCAGGAGATCGACGCGGCCATTTGATGTTTCCCGTCCCAGTAATAAGACGGCTTTTATTGCAGACTAGATCGCAACGTGTTCGCAGCTAAACATTGAATGTAAAATCTGCTGGGGAGAAGTGGGAAGATCGGAGAAAATCGTTGTGATGTCGATTGTTGCCGGGATTGGTGACGGACAGTAGGGGTGCCACTTTGACACATGTTACTTGTATAGGTATAAATCGCACGTAAACATTGAATCCCTATACCTAATGATATTTGACACATACGGTATGTAGTATAAATATTGTGATGGCGAAAATTTTCAACCTCGATATTTTTGCAGATGTGCACGTCCACTCCTGATACCGAAAAAGTTGTTTCTAAAAAATACTTGCCCATCTGTCTTTTTTTTTTCCGAAAAATCGGTAGACCGAAAGTAGAAATTTACTTCAGTGAAAAAATCAACTTTTATCAATATTTTGTCAAGTTTAAAGAAATTTATACAGGACTCAAACGCACTCAAAAGTGAACTTGAGAAAAAAATTATTAAAACAGTTCTTTGCAAGTAGGTGTTTAACGCTTATCGAAAATAATTTTTTTGCGAATATCACTCATACTTTCTAAGCAGATGTATTATCAGTATAAATGTATTTGATATTGAATACCTTTTGCATAATTTTTTTTTCCAAATAATTTTTTTTTTTGCAGATATCTACTAAATTATGCATTCTATACAGATTTATCAAGAGTACAAAAGTATTTAGCGCTGGATTTGGAATAATTTTTGTATAAAGTAAATTTCAAAATTTGGACCGGAAGTAACACTTTTACTCTAATCGAAAAGCACTTTTTGCATATCACACAGATTATGCATTCTATAGAGATTTATTGAGAAATAGAATTAATATTAAATGATATTGTAACGTTTTCGGGTTCGCAATAAACAACTCGTGCAATTTATTTATTTAAAACTGTCTGTATATTCATACACTTAAAATTAATTACAATATAAAAATGTAAAACTAATGTATCACACTTAAACTACTACGATTTAAATTAACACAGGTATTTATTTACCAGTACTATTTATATGTCTGTAATATTTATATCTTTATTGCACTATAATAAAAACTGCACCGTATTCATATCACTTCTATTTATATAACACTCTAATATTTATGTCTTTTCTTCGGCTACCACTTAAGGAACTATTTATTTATTTCTTATATTTATCTTACTGTTCCGCACGAGACTACTCAAGAACTTTCTTATTCCGGAATTACTCATTCATCGGTGACCCAGCCGCCTTATATACACATACGAAACATCTGGAAGCATTCGCGTAAACTCCATTTCCCTCTCGATGTTTGTAGAACATTCGACAGACATTCTGTCTCTTTGCAGTACAACGCAAATGGATGGTTTATTGCTTGACGATGTTTATCAGTCGCGTCGAGATGATTTACAACCTTTTTTTAGTGTCGCTCGGAAGTCTGCCTTTCTTTTGTCGTTGCCCGGATATCTACTGGTTTCGTTGCAATATTAAAAAATAATATGACAAACTAGCAATATAGATAGGTTAAATCTGTTTACTTCACTTGACGTTCTTGTATTAGTAATTACAACAAATAAATTATTATTATTATTATTACTAGCTGGCCCGACAGACGTTTTTCTGCCCTCTCCGGTAGGTGGCGCATTGATAGTAATAATAAAGTGTCTTTATTACAACAGAAAACGAGGTATACAAGCATATAATCAACACAAATACACTGATATACAATTTGAAAATTAAAGTTAAAGTTTGTAGTTAACAATTGCAATCTCAAAACGAAGTTCAGAATATGCTGCTTGAATATCGAACCAGAAAAAAAAATAATTTGATAACGAATACCTAAGACAAAAATTCGATAACGCACCACACACCACTGCAAAAATTGCTTACACAAGAAAACGAATATTCTAATCTGAAATTCGGACAGGTTTCAAAAACACACACAAATATTAAACTTTAAACTCACTAAATTTACTAAATCTATCAATTCTTCAAAATTACTGAACCTACTAGCAAGCATCAACACGTAATAATTTTTTTCCATAGAATTACGGGAAGATGAGTCAGAAAAGACATCAGTGGGTACCCCGTTACATTTACAATAAATTTGATATGTCAAAACAAATATATTGTGTGAATACGGTCTTGACTTCATAGGTACAATAATCCTGCAGAAAAAAGCACTTTCAGTTTATCCGAAATTTTACAATTTTCCGGGAAACTTTTCCAATTTTTCTTACCCTACAAACCTTATTGGGACTATTACGAATATTTAAAAAAAAATAGTCACTTCGGTCTAGCCTTTCTCGAGTGATGCGCTTAAAACGAACAGCATTTGATTTTTATTTATATAGATTACAAGTGTGTGACTTTTTAAGGAACCGAAATGTCGATTAATTAAAACACAAAGCATTATTAATGCAAATACATACAATCAAAGAAGGAGATCTGCTTGGCACTTAACATTAGAAGGGTTGACCCGAAACTTTTCCAATATGTAGAACGCCATCGCACTTTATACATATTAAAGAGATCATACATCATAAATACATATACCAAGAGAAAATCTAATAAAATTCAAATGTAGTTTACAACTTTTGTTTCTCTAAGGCATCACTAGAAGCTATTGTTTTTAATGTAAATTTTCTATTAATATTTAAAGCTCATGTAGGGTTATAGGAATGCAATTCAAAAAACATACCACTTAACAGATAGATTAAATATTCTATATATTATAATTGTAGATAATCAATAATTTTAATCAACAATTCACTGTCAATAACGTACGTCTGTCATGAACGATTTGTTTGTGGACCACGCGTCATTTCACACAACGAACTTTTTAATTATGTCTCTCGTACGGAAATATCAGTCATTGTTATTACTTTTTGAAATGATGTGAAGTATATTTTATCCGATGCAACAGTGTTAACAGCTGTTCGTTTTTGTAGATTGCGTGTACTCCAAAGCGATACAAAATAGAGCTTATTGTTATTTTAGTTGGAAGTCAACATGAAGAACTCAATTAACGAAGAATTTGATCAAACGACGGAGATACAACGTAAGATGTCACTAGAAATTATTATTCAATTAATCGGAGGCTATATTACTTGGAGAAAAACCCTTAATAGATATAAATTAATTTAAGGTAGATAAAATTAAAAAAATTAAAAAACACTCGATTTCGTTTCACTTAATTTATTAGAATATCTCTAACAATATTTTTTCGGTATGTTCTGCCATTCTCAAACAACTAAATTTGTGTGTCTGTTTTTTAAACTTAAATTTTTAAATATGTTACTTGAGGGTGTGTTTATTGTATCTACTTTGACCATTTTATTACTGTGTCTGTTATCGGTGTGTTTATGTATTCTGTCTTTGTGTTGGTTATGTGTAATTTTTTATGTATAGCTTTTTTAATTTCTAGTATTTCTAAATAATTAAGTTTTTTACTTTTGTTAGCATTATGTAGTAATTTAGAACTATCTATATCGGGAAAGTGGAGTTTCTCAATGCAACGTTCTGAGAATCCTGTGTTTTTTGTTCCTTGGATTATTGCTTTTTTGTGTTCATTTAGTCTTTTTTTTATGTTTCTTCCACTTTGTCCGATATAGATAGCATAAATGAACACAAAAAAGCAATAATCCAAGGAACAAAAAACACAGGATTCTCAGAACATTGCATTGAGAAACTCCACTTTCCCGATATAGATAGTTGCAAATTACTACATAATGCTAACAAAAGCAAAAAACTTAATTATTTAGAAATACTAGAAAGTAAAAAACTATACATAAAAAATTACACATTACCAACACACAGACAGAATACATAAACACACCCTCAAGTAATATATAAGTTTAAAAAATAGACACACAAATTTAGTTCTTTGAGAATGGTAGAACATACCGAAACAATATTGTTAGAGATATTTTAAAAAAATAAGTGAAACGAAACCAATGTTTTTTAATTTTATTTACCTTAAAGTATATTTAAATTATGATTCACCAAGAACCGACAGCTATATCTATAAATAAAATAATTTAATTGATCAGAGACTATGCTCGTCGCGGCGTCTCCAATCAATCAGTATTTTCCCCAGAAACACTCAATTAATTAGTGATTATGCTCGTCGCGGCGTCACTAATTAACGAGATCTAAAAATTCAGGCTGAAAGATAATTGTGTGAATCAGAACATGCACTTACTTTTAATAAATAATTATTAATCGCTTATGATTAATAATATTTTCAGATGTTAACCTCGAAGTAGAACCGTTGATATTATATATGTGACCCACCCTGTATGTCTAGCTCAGAGCTTGAGATTACTAAAAGATGTTAACTAATGCACGTTTGCGCCACCTATTTTATAATAATCAAGGCAGAGTCACTGTTGTTACAGTATTGCACAGTAAAAGTGGGAAATTTTGCACTAAACTGATATAAAGTCCTACCTCAAAGGAAACACAAAAGTAATTAAAACAATAACAATTTATTAAATAAAAACTTAGTGCAGTAAAGACAATAATTATAAAATCGAAATATTGACGTCACAAAGTATTAGAGCACAAATATAAATTATTATTAAATAAACAAATACGATTAACTCTTGTTGTCGTTCAAAATTACTAAATTTACACAGAATTTATCTAAGACTAATAATTGTAGTTCGTTACAAAACAAAGAAACACTGAATTTTAGAGTGACGGTACATAAATAAAAGCAAACAATTGGAACAGAGTTAACAAATGATCTATACACTAATCGATTAAATTCGGTTCACCTATTAACCTAATAATACTCATAAACTAATTAGATATTAAATATACTAGAAACTACTTGATTTAATATATCAAACAGAATAAACTGACGATGTGTACAAAAAAAAAGAAATAAAAATGAGTATGCTAACACAAGATTTAATGAACATATACCGGGTGTCTGTTTAAGCTCGGCCACCGGCCATATCTCGGCAACCATTTATCGTACAACCTCGCGTAAAAAATCTTGATAGCAAGATGGATGACGGGAATTACAAAAAAATATTTTTAAGTTTACAAAATGATCGCAAGGGGGCGCAATTCTCAAGATGATTAAAAATTCGATAATTTTTCATTAAATTCTAGATTAAGATAGATTAAAAAAATTACTAGCAAAATTTTTAGACGTTTTTATACAACTTACATTTGAAACTTTTTGATCTAACTCCCATACAAAGGGGTGAGTGGAGGGGGGTATGTCTGCGTACAAAAATAGGTATAACTTTGGTTTGCCCCAAAGGATTTTAATGTTTCTGGGCTCATTAGATAGAGAATTTTACAAAGAATTGAAGGCAATGTAGCACGAATTTACGTGGTTGTCAAAGAAAATAACAGGGGGCGCTGTTCTCAATGTATGTATATTTCTTGTTTTTTCTTTAAAATTTCAAATGGAACGGTATATATTCAATATCGTAATATTGAAGCACATAAAAAACTGAAGGGAATGATGAAAACCGAAAGTTCCTTCCTTTTTTGTTGACGAAGTCATACGAAGACAATCCAGAAAAATAAAACTTTTTAAATATTAAATTATTTATCTATTAGGAGTAATAATTTTATTTTAATTTTAATAGGGTCTGTAGACAGTGTAAAGTACGTTTTCACTTGAAATTTCATCATACTCTTCGCTAAATGTATTTATTTCAATCTTTTTATCGACTTTTTAATTAATTGCATATGTTACGTTAGATTCTCCTTTTAAATGTTTTTAAATACTCTAGCTATTATTTTTTAAATATCATTTCTTATCCTTTCCAACATTGAAATAAAATAATAATAGTGAACAGTGTAGTTTGCATTTTTTTTTAAATTTTCATCGCACAACATGGCATGCACAATGATACTAAATTACATTATGATGAGATTTCTAAGGTAGACCATGAAAATCGAAATTCAAAGATATTAGTGTCACTTGTAGTTAAACTTTTTGTACGTCCTTAGCAAATTAAGCTTTTTTGGACACCTGCACATAATTATTAAGTTTGTAAAATGTCGTATTCTAACGTTGAAGCTTATAACATGATCAGAATGTATTTTCAATGCTTTGAAAATGCATTCTTGCTTCGGAGAAATATTCCCCAAATTATCCCGAAAGAAGACATTATTGAGTTTTTATTCACCTTGCCAGATGTTCTTGATGTTTATTTATGGGGCGGAATAAAAGACATAGTTTATTACAAAACGCCGAGTACAACAATTGCTGCCTCCGAAATGGAAGTAACTCTGCTCTCTACTAATCGACAAGTAAACGTGTATTGAAAATGAAGGTGAACACTTTGAACATTTGTTAAGTTGAAGTTTTTCTTGTTTTTTTTTGTGCTTTCTGATTTAAATATATTTTCTTTTCCTTTATATTACTTGGTCAATATATTTTCTTATTTATTTTTAGGTATATAATAGGTTCTTTTATTTACTTTTATATCAGGCGGGGATGATTTAGATATCAATTTGAGTACTCTTTCGTTACTAATGAGTAAATGATTTCATTATAACTAATGCATTATATTATATTGTTTTTTTCCTCATTATTGTCTACTTAGTTCATGAGTTATGGAAATCATTTTTGCTGTTTTATAGGTAGATCTAATTATAGATCTACCTATATCAGTTGGGTGATAAAGATATATTATTATTATTATTATTATTATTATTATTATTTTATTTCAATGTCTAAAAAGGCAAGACATGAAATTTAAAAATAGCTAGAGAATTTGAAAACATTTAAGAAGAGAATCTAATGTAACATATGCAAGAATTAAAAAATCGGTGAGAAGATTGAAATAAATACATTTATGGAAGACTATGGTGAAAATTCAAGTGAAAGCGAACTATACACTGTCTAGTGACACTTAAAATTAAAAAAAAGTTATTACTCACAATAAATAAATAAATTTATATTAAAAATTGTTTATTTTTTTGGATTGTCTTCGTATGACTATATCTTCGTCAAGAAAAAAGGTAGCAACTTCCGGTTTTCATCAATCTCTTCAGTTTTTTATATGCTTCAATATTACTATATTAAAAATATGCCGTTCCATTTAAAATTTTAAAGAAAAAACAAGTAATATACATAAATTGAGAACAGCGCCCCTGTTACGCTTTTTGACAATCACGTAATTTCTTACTACATATCCTTCAATTCCTTGTAAAATTCTCTATCTAATGAGCCCAGAAACATTCAAATCCGCAGGGGCAAACCGATATTATACCTACTTTTGTACGCAGACATACCCCCCTCCACCCTCCCCTTCATATGGGACTTAGATCAAAAAGTTTCTAATGAAAATTGTATAAAAACGTATAAAAATGTTGTTAGTAAACATTTTAATCTATGTTAATCTAGAATTTAATGAAAAATTATCGAATTTTTAATTCATCTTGAGAATTGCTTGCGATCATTTTGGAAACTTAAAAATATTTTTGTTGAAATTCCTCTGGTCCATTTTACTATCAAGATTTTTTCCGCCTGCTTATACGATAAACGGTTGTCGAGATATGGCCGGTGGCCGAGCTTAAACAGACACCCGGTATATACCTATACGCAACTAAATTGTTTTATACATCTACCTATAAGCATATCGTAATTATTTTCGTAACAACGACTAACTTTAAACTTGAAATTGATCTGTTATGTAACAAACTTCATTAAAACTATAGAATTTTGAGCAACGACTCTCATATCCAATCACTTCACTTAACTGGACCACTATGTAGCTAGTTGAAAAGTTTGTCCTATATTACAAAGAAGGACGTGCATTACAATAAGTTTATTGACTGTCATATGCCTCTCAATTCACTTACTAACATATTTCAACTTAAACACATACATGAAAGCTATCGATTTTCGTTTAAACTGCAGAGTTCTAGTCATCCTGGACGCTGTAAACACAGCCCTTTAGGGTCAGGTTGGCCGAGCGGTTTAAGGCGCCAGATTTAAGCTCTGGTTCCCGTATGGGAGCGTGGGTTCGAATCCCACACCTGACAATCTTAAGTGATTTTTTTTTTAATTTAAAGCTTTAATAATGTTTTATAAGAACTGGAGGCATATTTCTACAAATTATTATTATATATTATATATCTTATATTATAAATGCTATAATGTTGGAATTTTCTAGAAACTCGAGTTTTGTTTGAGTCTATATATTAATTACCGTTCTGACATTCTTCTCAATCTTAGAGCTATCTGCCTACCACATTATTTACATAAGCCACAATTCAGGTTCACATATTGCAGTGATCTTGAGTTGGGTTGTAAATTATAAATAAGTATAATCAAGATCACTTCAAGATTTATTTTAAATTAATTTTTATTTTATTTATTTTTATCATGATGTGTATATAAATATGCACTATGTCAATAATTTGCCAAAATTTAATTTTTTATTTAAGTAAAATAATAAAAGAATCTTAGTATAAATTTTATAAAAGTCATAATACTAAAATAAGCTTAAAATGTTACGTGAAGGATAACGAGAAAGTGTTTTCCCGCACGAAGAATACTGGTACCGGGAGAGATCGATAGTATGGCCGGCGAAAACAATATCCTGCGCTAGATGCATAGATGAGTCATGAATATGTAAACAAGTTGATATTTACGTGTTTGTTTACCTTTTTCAAAGATTGTTAAGACGCTGCTTTCCCGAGTGACCGATAGGAGCAGCACCATCGATATGCAGTTTTGGAAGTGGTATCGGTATTTGCCGAGGATTACCGTACGTTTTTATAAAGAAAATTATGCATAAAAGGGCTGGCGGACAGAATTTAGACGGACATCTGGTGAAAACCGCTGACTTAGAACATTTGGAAGTAGGTGATAAACCACTCCCTCCTCTTTTAAAAAGCTTATTCTTGAATCTGAACTTAGAATATTTTTGAGATTTTTCGATACTTATAAAAATTTTTTTAACAAGATTCAAAACTTGTAATATTTTTCGTAATAGTCATGCAGCACGTTTTACATTAAGATTTGTAAATATTTTAAAATAATTATTTATGTACGGGATAATTTTATTTTCAAATTCAGACTTTGAATTTATTTAATTTTATTTTATTTTCTTTTTCTGGAATGTTTTGTTTTGCATGTAGGGGTACTACGCCATACATTATGATAAAACATTCTAGTGATTGTAATGACTAAGTCGGATAGCATAATAATTTTATTTTAGTATAATTTTTTTATTTTCTTAACAACTTTATTTATCATACTAAAGGATTTGAAATTAATAATTTTGTTTTATGTATATATATAGAATACATAAGTGAACAGCGTTGGGATTTTTAATGATGGATGAGTTTGAAGTAATGTACGAAGAATTAAGGTGATTTGATAATATTTGTTATAAATGTGTGTATAGTGGTGTACCAAAATTTTTTGTTTGTAGTGGTGTTTTGTATTGGAATTACACAAGAAGGTAAAGTTTATTTTTAATGTATATATTTTTCTTGTATGTATATCAAGTATATTTTGTAGTACTTGTGTGTTCAATGTAAACGTGTTGGGTAATACATCAGGGATGTGTGAAATGAATTAAGTCGTTATTTAATTCATAGCATGGAGTCCTGGTGAATCCCAAAGACACGAATTAGTCTTGGTGGTACTGTGTTGGGAGCGAGAAAAGGCACCGGGCAGAACTAATCAGGGCTGAGTTAATTAATTGAATACGCAAAGATTTTATTTTATTTCATTTTATTTATTTAATTTAAAATTTATATATATACCTTAAGGGATGAGCACATTGTGGTGTATGTTCGGGTTGTGTCCGACGAGTTAAAAAAGACATACTCGTAGGGTGGAACTTTGGGGTACCCATCTGTGTGAATTTGCTTTCTGATGGTACTGTGTTGGGAGCGAGAAAAGGCGCCGGGCAGGACTAATTAGGGCAAAGCCGTTTCCTTAATGTTTATATTTTGTTCGCAAATGGTAAATCGTGTAAATTTTTGGTTAATTATATTCCAGTACAACTCATCATGTGTAATAAAATTTTATTTTTATTAAAGATGTTGATTGTTTACATGTATCTATGACAAATATAAATCATGATAATCACGTTCACATTTTAAAACATAAGTTTTTCACGACGTTATGCTTTCATTTACTTTATTTCTTATAATGATTTGTTGATAATGATGTATAGATTTGGATGATGTTTGAGATATTGATTTCTTTGTCTGTAAATATATATATATATATATCTGTATAATTTGAAATTTTGAATTCGTTAATATTTATTTTAATAAATTAGATGATAAGATTTATTTTGCATTTTATTTTCTTTACCTGACCTGGAGATAATTAAAGAGCATTCAAAATCGATTGGAGAATCTATTCATATTTTCTGCCCCTGAGAGAATTATTTATTTTAAACTGAGCTAGTTGTATGTAAAAAAATTTGCTTAACCTACTATTCAACAGAAAATTTGTTGTATCTTAGTCTAGCATAAGGCCTAGTACTAGGATGCGTGCTTGATTCTTACTTACACATTAATGGAATAATTTAAATTTATTTTATATGAACCTCAATTTGTAAGAGTCACAGCAATATGTACATGTATTCTTCCATTTCTAAAAATGAAAATTTTGATCTTTCTTGATGCCTGGTTCGTTTCGTCTAAAGAGTTTGTTCAGTCTTCTTAATGTTATGCATTCTCCATATGATTTGCAGAAATCGTCTGTCTTTTTGTAATCACTACCACATTCCTTCGAACTACGATGAATCTGAGAATTTTATACTTACTTAAGCTACTCCACAAGTGTCATATTTAGGTCCTTTACTATTTATAAGTGGCTCACTTCTGTATTTCAATCGCACTATTTTAGTAATAATAATAAGTAAATAGTTATAATATAACTTGCAGCGTGGAACAGGAGATAGGAATATGGGAGTGATTTTTAATAAGAATATTACTTTTAGAGCACATATCGCTAGTGTTTGAAGGTTTGTCAAGTTCACCTCTAGTTACCTTTTTAACACTGACCTATTAAAATATTTATATTGCACTTTTTACGAAAACTGTTGAAGGGCTTCATCAGGTGATGAATATTATAATATTATAATATTCATCACCTGATGAAGCCCTAGTAGGGTGAAACAATTGTTGTGAATTAAATAAAACTGTTTTGAACTCAATTTGAATTTATTTCAATTTTTACTTGTAAATTATGGAGTTTCAACACGTATCTCCGTCTTCAATCAATTATTAAGTTATATTATTAATTCATCCATCTCGTTTGTAAGAGGCTTCTGCCTTTTTTTAATCAATGATCTTCTTAGTTGACTCTATTACATACCCGCTGTATAATATATAAACATTACTGTTCTACGACTACATTTTAACATTAGGTTTCTTTCCCTTCAAAATTACTCCTAAAAGTATCGCTTGTTGCAGAGATTTCTATGTCACGTATTAGATTAGACTAGATGCTTTGACTTGGTTGATAATGCGACCTTTCTAAATCTATTGTGGTCAACAAGTATCTTTAAAATACATTCTTTTGATTAGACCTAGTAGCTTTCAGAGCGGTTTTTCTGCATATAATCGTAGAATATTCATCCCGTATTTTTAGACAAATCTTTGCACTGGCAAAATATGTGGATTACTCTTTCTGCCTGACAGAATTTAAATACAGTGCCTTTTATCAAACCCATGTTGTTTATGGTTATTGTTTTATGTTTCTGTTGACATTCGAAACCCGTGTTAATAGACCCACTATCATTCTGACCGACTTCTGATTTTGCTCAGTACCCTTGTGGTAAATTTTGCCAATTGTTGCATAAAAAGCGGCATTGCTTGTCTCTGGTCTGGATTTACTATCAGCCCCGTATCTCATGGCTCTTTTGATATTTTGAAATGCCGAAGGAACGCTTTGGTTCTATGAAAACTATTGACTAGGTTTCAATTTGTCAGTTTTTTTATGATGTTGATAGCGCTGGTAACTCGGGACGAAACCTTATTGTCACTATTTTGCAACTTCTCAGTTCATTCAAGGCACACATACAGTCACGTACCAGCTCTGAACTAATCTGCGCCGATTCGAGTGCTCTTAGTATCGCTTAACCAATGAAAAAGACTGCCATTGGCCAATTTATTCCGCCTTGCCTACCAATTTATCAGACATAAGAATGTATCGTGACTACTTCTTGTTGAAATACCATAGTATTTTTAATAGTAACTTGTGCTTTCTTTAAGTTTATACATTACCACTCTGACTTCTTTATCTTAGAGCTACTTGTGTACCACAATGTTTCCATAAATACTATGATATCAAAAATTAAATTGGTCAATGTTGGTCATGGAATGTAAAACGCTTGTCTTACATCCTTTTGAAATAATTCAATCATTGTCAGGCTACACTGACATTATCAATAACCTACAAATGTGTTACCTACTTAGTTCAGCTGTAAAATAATAATGAACTACAAGTTATGAAATAAATAACGTTTTTATTAACCAGAAAAACTAAATTACAATAATTGTTGGAAATGTCCCCCGTTTTGTTCAATGCACAAGTTTACGCGCCTCCTCATGCTGTGAAAAGCGTTTTGCAGCATTTCTGGAGTTATGGTTGCACATTGTTAAACAATTCTTTGTTGCAGTTCTTGCAAATTATGTATCGGATTTGCGAAAATCTTATTTTTTAAATAAGGAAAGATAAAATAGTCCATAATTGTCAAACAAGGTGATCTCGGAGGAAACTCAAGTTCCGTATGCAAACTTATCAGCCGCTCATCAAAAAACTGGCGGAGAAAAGCAAGATTTTCTCGTGTAGTATGTGCTGTTGCACCGTCTTGCTGGAAATAACCGTATTGAAGTTCATCATCGTCTAACTGTTGCACAAATTCAGTCAAAAAAATATTTCTGTACCTCTCTGCGTTAACGGTGAAATTGAAAAAAATTGGCCCAATTATTCTTCTGCGAGAAACTGCCATCCAAACACTAATTTTCTGAGCATGTAGTGGCGTTTCAATAAAAATATGCGGGTTATCGGTGCTCCACATTCGCATATTCTGAGAATTGACGTATCCCGAAAGGTGGAACCAAGCTTCGTCAGAAAAAAAAAGTAAAGTTCAACAGATCGTCATTCATTAAATTATTAACGAACCAATGACAGTATACAAGGCGTCTTGGGTGGTCTGCATGCAGAAGAGCTTGATATGATTGCATCTTATATGGATGCATGTTCAGGTCTTTCTTTACAATCGTTTGGCATAAGAAAGCCGAATTTCTTGAGAGAGACGTTTTAAAGGTTTTGTAGGCTCTTCTTCCATACGTTGACGAACGTCATTAATAACTTCTTCTGTACGAACTCTTGGTCTACCAGCACCTTTTTTATGCGTCACAGAACCAGTTTCGCGAAACACTTCAACACAATTTGTAAGGCATGTATGAAAATTGTCCGGTAATACTGCTACGGCTGGGAAGTGCTCTCGAAAATTGTCCAAACACAAACGTTGACTGTATTCTCAAGTTGCATTAACTAGCACACCCGTTCGAAAATAGGCTTCCATCATGTAAATTTTATGCTCTGTGGTGAGAACCATGATTCAAAAACCGTGCAGGATTAGAAAACTTCAACACAATAACTTGACAGATTTTGACATTCAAAATATTATGACATACCTAAATGTACGATGCACGCTACGACAATAATTTTAAAATCCATGACCACCATTGACCAATTTAATTGTTGATATCTCGGTACTATTTTTGTGCTCCTAATCATAGTTGTATTTGTAAACGGCATGGCAGCACTTGGTTTCCCTGTACAGAAGTCTTCATTGAGATAGTTATAGGAGATGGACTTTGTGTCAGATTATAAGCTACTGAACTTGTTTCTTCTTAGATGTGGATATGTAAGAATGGTAATATGAATCCCAGTGCGACTGTAGGACATGTTCACGTGGCGAATGTAACATTTAGGCATACCAATATAGCTTACTGCTGTATAGCAATATGTATTTCAAAGTTTGAGTAGAATTGCTTTGTTCTTAAGTTGCGATTGAGAAAAATGTCTTCTAGAGAATGTTTTTATTCAGCGGTTGCTTTTGCTATATTTGTTGTATATATAGAGTAAAAACACGAGAGAAGAATTTCAGCTGTATACGTAAAACCTCTTACTAAAACTGATTAAAGATGAAAATTTTGACAGCCAGTTTTCTTAAAAACAAAAGATGCCTAAATAAATCTATGGTAGTATAAATGTTGATAAACTCAATAATTTGAGGGTCCTATATAGTGGGTCGGAAATGTAATATTGGTTGCATAGCACATAATTTAATAAGCCAAGGATGTCCGAGTACTTATTACACATAGGGAATATATAATAAATATTTAAAATAATAACTCAATATCTAAGCGAATAAAAATTCATTTCTGACCAAATATTTACACATTTGTAACCGCGGGGAAGATTTTTACCAGAATAACAATTCATTGTAATGTGGGTTGCCAAATTTTAATTTATTTTATATTCATTTAAAACAAAGTAAAGAAAAGATGAACGAAAAATAAGTGCAGAGCGGGGTAGCTTTTTATTCAATTTATAACGTGAACTAAAGCAAACAAATCTGCTACAAAGGATTTTTGAGAAAACTTGTTTTTAATATTTTGACATTAATTAATTTTCTTCAATCCGATAATTTTTTTCGAAATTTAATTCTTCAGCGGGGTAGATTACTAAATTCTTCATAAGTTGACGTTGAAAGGTTTTCCCCAAATTTAAAATCAACAAAAAATATCTTGCATCAAAAATCTCCTATTTTTCAACTATTCACACATCCACTATATAGGACCCTTAAGGTATAAGTCTAACGGTACATTTTGTGAATTAACACCTGAACTACAAACTTCCATCATAGGGCACAGTAAAATATTTCACGTAGATATAAAGAAAATAGAAAGAAAAACGGAATATTAGCATGATAGTTTACTACTGCTAGTTATTCAAGCAATCCTAAGTAACTACACAAGAAGAAAAGCGGATAAAGAAGTGTTATGGAAAGGCAAAATACTGCATAAAACTTATTAACACTTTTCATGAAATAATTTTTCATTGCAATCCTGATTAGAGAGAGGATGTAAATCTAAATCATGCATTTATGATGTATTATACTAAAAATATGAATTTTAAAATGTTATGATTTGAGTTATTTTCTTCAAAACAAACAATTACACCAACAATTTTGTGAAAAAACCTTATGTGATGGAAAAAGACGAATCAAATTTCGAGTTTGGAATCAGCACTAGGTCTAATGTGAAAATCAGTTATCCAAATTAAAAGAATTTTCAAAAAAAAAATTTCGAAATGTTTGTAGGTGATTATTAAATCAGTATTTAATTTCTCTTGCAAATGAAAGTCACAACGTTTTAATCAATACAAAATAAAAACTAAAATACAAGTTTATTAAATGCAAATTATGATATATTTATTACAGTAAACTCCATTGACTATCAGTTAGAAGAAAAATTATTTTTAAAAGTCTAAAATGTCTAAATGCAATAATAAGCATTATTTGGCATCAATTTTTATTGAAAACCTGATCGAAAATTCGTTGGACGTAGACGAAGTGAAACACAAGAAAAGAATTTGTGAGATTACATGCAATGAATATAATAATATGTACGAGAACAAGCCAAGAGTTCTATTGAAATTTGAAACGGAGGGTGCTTATCATCTCATGGATTATATAGGATATTTAATTTTGGCGTAGCAGAATATTTGCACAACATGACCCGTGGACTATATCAGAACACTTACCTTTAATCGAAAATGTTAATACTAAGAAGAAATATATAATACAAAAACAAAGAAATATGGACTTTTGTTTACTGTAATGCAACCTGCTCAAGCATATTAAGCATAGCTTTTTTATATCAACAAGAGCATTTAGTGTAACTATTGCGTATGTAAAGCGATTAATTAATTTTTAGGTCGTTAGTATTGTACCTGAAATTTAATTATAGATTGATTGACATTTAAAATTAGTAGCAAACAAATTGATTATTGAATTATTTATCTAGACATTCGCCCGTACGTTATGAATAAAATTTGATAGTGTTTGACAAACAAGTTGTTTTGTGTACATTAAGAATTGTTAACCTAAAGTAAAACAATAATTCGAAGAGATTGCCTGTTGGTCAGAAAATACATGTACGTAATATTAAATAAATAAACATATCGATTGCGTGTTTAGATTATCTTGCTAAATACAAGTATTTAATTTTTTTTTTGTTAGTGTTTGGAAACCCAAAGCGTTGTCTAAAACTTAAGATTTATTGTACCACTTTTTGAACATTCTACAGATAGTAGACTCAATTTTTAGTTTCCACATTAAACACCAAAGGGATTATTATAAAAAGTTCTCTACACTTTAAAATATATCGTGTTTACGTTCTTATACGTATTACATGTAACGAAGTATTGTGATGACGAAAATGTTGGACTACGAGTTTTTCACAAAGATCCACGTTTTGAAGTCCACTGATCCCCAAAAAGTTGTTTTTGTAAACATCTCTCTCTCCCTCCCTCCCTCCCTCTCTCTCTCTCCCTCTCCCTCTCCCACTCTCTCTCTCCCTCTCTCTCTCCCTCTCTCTCTCTCTTTGTGTGTGTGTGTGTGACTGTGTGGGATTACGATAGCGGTTAAACGGCTACAGGTATCAATATATAGACGAGTACAATCTTCCTCTTGAGACTTGATTAGATTTTCAGTAAAATCGGTAGGCCGGAAATAGTATCTTTCTTCAGGAAAAACGAATTACTGATATCTCGTCAACTACTAAGTTCAGACAAATTTCTAATGAATACAAAAGTACTAAAGTGTGAATTTGAGCAAGATCTTTTAAAAAGAAGTTTTTCGAAATTCCTACCGGAATTAGGTCTTCTCGTCTTGGCAAAAAACAGTTTTTTTTTTGCAAATTTTGCCTTCTATACACATTTACTAAGAACACAAAAGTGAAAAAAATTCGGACTTGAAATAACATTTTTACTCTTATCGAATAGCAGATTTTTTATTTATCGAATTATGCATTACTTTTATTAGGATAATAAAATTACTTTGAGTTGGATTTGCGTCAAAATGACCTAACACAATCGTGTTGTGACAGATCTTCTATATTGGAGAGGTACCGATATACCAAAGAAGAATTTTTTTGCACGGTTTGGATTCGTAGGTACTTTCAGTGTCTTGGGCATTCTTAACCACTAAGCTACCTGTAGAGTTTTTCCAAGATATTCAATGTAACTTGATTATATTGTTTTCCTTTATTGTGGCATATGATTAACTTTTAAGGGAAGAGACTTTTATGCAAAATTATAATAATATATAATATTTCATATAATATATAGCTTTTATAATCATTGGTTTAGCCAACTTAGTAAAATGCAAAATATGTTTCCGAATTTGATAACCTAAAAACAATATTTACAACCTCATTATTATTTCCTACCCAGCGATTGATTAGACG
The DNA here is from genome assembly GCA_963170755.1 of Amphimallon solstitiale. Lineage (NCBI taxonomy): Eukaryota > Metazoa > Arthropoda > Insecta > Coleoptera > Scarabaeidae > Amphimallon > Amphimallon solstitiale. The sequence goes on from OY720678.1 coordinate 74,400,158, forward strand.
ACAAATATTTTAAACTGTTTATAGAAAGCTAGAATTTTATTTTTGATTCAATATTAGTAGGAACACAATATATAAAGGGTGTATCGGCAACATTGAAGAAATTCTGAATACCTATATTTTGACATTTGTCAATGAAATTCCCAAACACGTCGATAGTTTTCAATTGTAGTGAATATTTTACTCTACTGAATTCAATAATTTGTTCCCGTCACTTTATTTTGTACGTAGCAATATATTCCACTTTAGCCTTATGATCTTCAACTTCCTCTCTGAGTGTTGGTTTTGCTGAAAGTTTCTTCACTCCGTAGTCGAATGCGAAGAAGCTAAAAATGAATAAATAATTTTGTGCCTTTGATTCTTAATAATAAAATATTCCAAATTTAAAATATCAATAGATTTTTCTTTTAAATGGACTGTGTATTCAACATAAATTCTGACTGTAATTTATGTGGAAATATAGGCTATTATTTTAGAAGATAAAAGATAAATTTAATTTTGTCGTTTTCGTTTGACGGAATTTAATACTTCATAAGTTATAATGACTACCGTATTTTGATAAAGTTTTTGCGGGGCTAGAATGTGGATTTTCTGGTTTGTCTAACGTGCAGTTTCAGTACTTGTTCCCTTTGAGTGTCGATTTTTAGTTACATAAAGTTTAACCAAGCATGTTTGCGCACTTTACAATTCAAATTTATTGCAGAATATTATTTCACCACCAGTTAAATTTAATTAGTTTTTAATTAAATTTTTAGTTAGGTTTGGATTGGTATTTTTAGGTATTTTAAATACATACTCTATATAACAGATAAATGAACTTACAGCATAAACAATTTTTACTTTCTTATACGTAGTATAAGGAAGTATTGTGATGATGAAAATTTTCGACCTCGAGATTTTTGCAGATGTCCACGTTTTGAAGTCCCCTAATACCGAAAAAGTGGTTTTTAAAAAATGTCTGTGTGTGTGTCTGTCTGTCTGTCTGTCTGTCTGTCTGTCTGTCTGTCTGTGTGTCTGTGTGTGACCACGATAGCGGTCAAAACGCTGTAGATATCAATTCCAAATTTTGTATTTACGTGTATAATCTCCCTCTTGGGATCTGATTAGTTTTTCAGTAAAATCGGTAGACCGGAAGTAGCAGTTTACTTCAGTGAAAAATTCGAATTTTGCCAATATTTCGTCAATTACTAAGTTTAAACAAATTTATAAAGAATTGAAATGTACTCAAAATTAAATTTGAGATAAAGTATCTTAAAAAAGTTTTTCGAAATTCCAACCGGAAATAGGCCTTTTACTCTTATCGAAAATCAGTTTTTTGCGAATATCTCGCAAGTTATGCTTTCTAGGCAGGTACATTACGAGTATAAAAGTATTTAAATTATAATTTTAAATATCTTTTGTATAAAAAAAAATTCAAAATTCGGACCGGAAGTATACCACTTTTACTCTTACCGAATAGCGATTTTTGCAGATATGTCGTAAATTATGCATTCTATATATATTTATTAAGAGTACAAAAGTATTTAGAGTTGAATTTGCAATATTTTTTGTATACATGAAATTTCAAATTTCGAATCGGAAGTGGCACTTTTACTCTTAGCGAGTAGCACTTTTTTTTAGAATATCTTGCAAAGTATGCATTCTATAGCGATTTATTAAGAGAATGAAAGTACTTAGAATAGGATTTTGAATAAGTTTTGTATAAAAAAATTCTGAAAATTGTATAATTTGAAACGCTCATACGTATAAGAAAGTCGTGTGGTGGCCACACCTAATTTTTAAAAAATGTACTAGATTTTTTTAAAAATTGTTTACTTACTTCTCGTTACAACTTATTTTAATTGTTACCTCCATATAGTTAATTTTTGATTTTACAACCTTCAGAGACATAAATTAGGAAGTATGGGTATTGAGGAAGCTCATTTTGCACGCTTATTGTTCTTGTTTTTTTTATCTATTATACTTAATTCTATCTACTTAATGGTTTGTATGTAGTAATTTGGTAAAATAAAGTATCCTATAGTCTATCGATATTATTACTTATCGCATAAAAACAACATTTATATAATATATTTAGACATGCGGCTTGTTTCAACGTTTACAAACTGGTATTTCATATAACCTAGTGTCGCTAGAGGCGTTGTGGTCTTTGTAGTGAGAATTTAAAATCAATTGGTTTATTTTCCAATAAAATAAGTTATATATTGTTCGACCTCAATAGCTTTAAGCAGAATTTTGTCTCCATTTGATTAACTTGTGGTATTTTTATTACGATCGAGTATGTCAAAACTATCAGATAAAGTTACTATTTCATGGTATTTTACATGAATGCTTGAAAAATATATCAATATATATTCTTGCCTTCAAATTGAACATGATGAAAAATGTAGTTCGCAGGCTCTAAAATCTGTTCTCAAGTGACTTATTATTTAAGTTACTTTGGGTAACCTGAAGATAGAAGATTTAAATCTGGAAACGGTGTACAAACAAGATATAGATGACATGGAATATATGAGCCGAAAGCTCATCGAGGAATACGGAAAATGGGGCCTGGATGTCAACATTACAAAAACGGAGTATATGTGCATAGGAGGACAGCAAGAAGACCTACATCTAGCAACGTGTCAACGTTATTTTATTGTTAATGATTTTAAAGGAAAAGAAACACATTGCCCCGAGGACTAACATATATACATTAGTTTCGCTTACTCAACTATACGTGAATGCTCATCAGCTCGGTCTGTAATGCATCCATTTTCCTATCTACCGAAATTTGTATATATACTTACGGTGACGATCTTTGCAAGTATGAGAGATAATTTCTTATCATTCTCATTTAATGCATTACAGACCGAGCTGATGAGCATTCACGTATAGTTGAGTAACCGAAACTAATGTATATATGTTAGTCCTTGGGGTAATGTGTTTCTTTTCCTTAAAAATCATTAACAATAAAATAATGCAAGTAATTTGTCATCAATTAATTTAAAATGCCGCTAATTTCAAGAAATTTCTCACGTAGATATGTTCATATACATTATACGTATTCACACATCTAAATATACGATAAAGAAAAAGATTATATGTGTTTAATATGTACATTAACGACATATAAAATAATAATTGTAGTTATCCAGAATGAAATTTGGATTTCTGTGTTTCCAACACAGAGTGCACTATATGTGCTGTAATATTGTAGAAGGAAAAACATAGTAATTAATATGTTTCCTTCATTAAATGAGAATGATAAGAAATTATCTCTCATACTTGCAAAGATCGTCACCGTAAGTATATATACAAATTTCGGTAGATAGGAAAATGGATGCATTACAGACCGAGCTGATGAGCATTCACGTATAGTTGAGTAAGCGAAACTAATGTATATATGTTAGTCCTCGGGGTAATGTGTTTCTTTTCCTTAAAAATCATTAACAATAATAGTGCAACTAATTTGTCATCAATTAATTTAAAATGCCGCTAATTTCAAGAAATTTCTCACGTAGATATGTTCATATACATTATACGTATTCACACATATATATATATATATATATTATATCTTCTTCGCCAAATGTCCTTCTTTCTATGTTTATTTTGAGGTCGCATCTATTTCTTTATTTTTCTAAGTATTTACACTAGGTAAATATCTACGATATTTGTTTTTATTCATATATCATAATTCACTGAATAATTAATTTTTTATTATATTGTCAACTCTCCAATGCTATGCTTTCGATTCAGTTTATCATTGTCAAGTTGTGCTTCTTAAAATCTTTATGAATTTATTATGACACTAACTTAAACTTTAATTTAAAAAAAAATATGATCTACTTGAATATTGAAGAGTTATATCATATGATATTATAGGCAACAATAATTATTATTGAAAATTCTGACGGATTAATTTTTAAAATACAGCCAGAATCCTCATGAATAGTGCATTCGGTATATAGGCAAGAGAATGTAAAAGGAAGGTCTTTGTTATCTAGTGCAATTAGCACAGCCGCGTCGAATGATATCAAAGAAGCATCACAATACATGTTTTATAAAAAAAGAATGTAACTTTAATGCGTTTTGAAAAGTAATTACATTATATGCATTGAAATCATATTATTCAAATATATCAAAATTGACAGAGCTACTCTCTTTCTTCCCTATTTTGCTTGTTCTGTGATGAATGAAAACATGAATGTATGAATGAAATAATGAAGAGCACAAGTTTTTGTTCATTGGGTTAAATGTTTTGAAAGGTTAACTGGAATTAAATTCTATGCAGAATATTTACACTGCAGAATAGATAGAAAGATATTTTGATATAATATATGTATATCTAGGTATAATATTAATGAAAAGGAACTGGATCTGAATCTACAAATTGTATAAAAATAAATTACAGGTTAACACTTGAAATATTTCATATAGATGCGCATAGGCAAAATCTAAATTGTACTGTTAATTGTGTGATTTAATTCCACGGGTGGAATTATTGATATTCCTAGAATAGTTGCTGATGTATTTAAGAAATAGTTTCTTTTCGTTGATAAACCTAACGTAACTCGAGCTTAATCAGTTCGATGGTACAGTTAATAACAGTTTCTATTGAAGACCCGTGATACTGTTGAAATGAAAAACCTATAAGAGAAGTTAGTATCAAACATTCAGCTGGGCCTGATGGCATTCCTTGCTTCATATTAAACTATGTGTCTGATTTTTTATCCAAACCTCTTGCTAATATAGTGAATGAATGTTTTTGTGAGGGTGTATTTAGAGATTCCTTAAAAACATCCAAACACTCGACATACTCGTGCATAAGATCGTAGAAGTGTCAAAAACTACGGACCAATTTCTTTAAGATCTGCTTTCTCAGATCAAGATTTTTGAAAAGGCTGTTAACGTAAGGTTGGTGCAGTACTTGACCAATAACAATTTTATTTCCTTTCACAGTTTGGATTTGTTCCTGGTAGGTTCACCCAAGGTGCTTTACATTTGAGTTTAAACTATGTCTATGAATACCTATACAAATAAATGAAGGTTGGAGGTATTTTCTTTGACTTGAGTAAGGCTTTCGACATTCTGGATCACTTTATCTTATTGAATAAATTATATGCTTTGGGTATTCGACTTGTTTAAATCTTTTCTAACTATGCGAACGTCTACTGTGCATGTAACCGGCTAGAGAGGTAATGTTGTGGGTTCATTCGTTCATCGCCTATGAACTTGTTTTGTAGAGTACCTCTGGGTTCCGTCCTGGGTCCAACTCTCTTCATAATATGTATAAATGATTTGTGCGGATCAATCTTAGAGTAAGTAAGATATATAGAGAGAGCATAATGTCAGGTTATAGACAGATAAAGGGATGCCAGGTGGGGTACGGGCAGGGTAGAAATGGTTCAACCTTGGCGGGTTGCATACCGTTAAGTGTTCACATGTAATAAAATTTATTAAATTATTTAAATTCGAATATTATTATTTTTTAAACTGTTTTTAATTAAATTCACTTCTCTAATAATAATACTTTGAAAAAACAAATTATAGATTTTTTTGAAAATAAATATTTGCTAGTGCCCACAAGTTACTCGTAAACTTTCAATACATAACTGAAGTAAAAATGTTATTTAAAGTTGCATTTCAGAACAATTAATAGTTCTGCAAGCATAGAATTGTCTTTCAACTGTAATATTCACTTAATATTTATTCTATGTAAAACTGAAATTAATAATTAAAAATGTGTGTACGTACTTAGGTTAGCAATAGTATAAACAAGTTACACATCAAAAACTCTATATACATATATATTTATTACTAGTAGTAGTAGAGTTTGAAAGCGAGAAACATTTTAATAAAATTAAACAAAAACATAGGCAAAAAATTGAAAATTTAAAGAAAAAACAACATACGGTTGAAGAAAACAAAAATATAGCAAACCAAGAATGGATTACTAATTTGTCCAATGTAGAAATGCCAAATGATGTGTCAAAGATATTAAGTTTAGGACCAAACTTCGCAGTTAATATTTATAAAAAAAATCAAATTCCTATACACAATATTATAGCAAATGTAGAAGCAACCATACATTCATTACCAGATGATGTTAAAAATAATATCAGAGCGAAAACAAGCAATATTTTAACAAATTTCAAACAATTATCAAAATTAGTTAATAATAGTATACAGGATAAATTAATAAAAAAAACTATTACAAAGACTAAAAATTTTGTGAAAGAGAACCCGAAAATTTGTATTATAAAACCAGACAAAAGCAACAAAACCGTTATAATGAACATAGAAGACTACGATCAAAAGATGTATGACTTACTCAATGATAAAAAAAACTTATAGAGAAATTAAAACTGATCCGACAAAGAAAATTCAAAAACTAAATAACGATTTAATAAATAAATGGAGTAAAATGAATATAATTTCTGATGATGTAGCCAAAAATTTAAAAATAAATAATGCTTTGCCGCCTAGTATTTGGTTTGCCAAAATTGCATAAACCTAACATACCAATGAGACAAATAGTTTCCTGTATCCTCTGTATAATTTATCCAAGTATTTAGCTAATATCATAACAAACATAACAGGAAAAAATGAATACTATATGAAAAATTCATTTGAATTTAAGGAGTTTGTTGACAAAGTGACAAAGTTAAATTAAACCATAATGATAAAGTTCAACGACTTACTTCCAATTTAGGGACAAATTTTATAAACAAATATATGGCTATGCGATGGGTGCACCTATTTCGGGTGTTATTGCCCAACTTGTAATGGAGGAATTGGAACAGGAAGTTATGTCAAAATTGGATATCAAACCTACATTTTTTAAACTATATGTGGACGATTGCATAACTGCAGTCCCCATGGATAAAATAAATTATATGTTAGATCGTTTTAATAACTATCATGATAGATTAGTATTCACATTAGAAACAGAAGTGGATGGAATCATAAATTTTTTAGATATGACTTTAATTCGACAAAATAATATAATAAAAACAAAGTTTTATCAGAAACCCACAGCAGTAGGGAGATATGTGAATTTCAATTCCTGCCAACCTTTTGCACATAAAAGAAATGTGGTTGTTGCTCTTGTGGATAGGGGTATTAAACTTACAAGTATTGAATATAGGCGTGATATTTTATTAAAAATAAAAACTACTTTACAAAAAAACAACTACCCAACTAATTTCATACAAAAAATTTAAAATTATAAAGCATACAGTTAATAAGATGTATAACCAAGAGCAATATATCGCAAACAACTCAATACAACCCAAAGATATAAAGTATGCTAGTATTCCATATATATGTGGGCTATCAGAAAACCTGACAAAATATTTGGCACCATTTAATATTAAATTGGCACATAGGAATCAAAATAATTTAAAACATTTATTCACTAAGATTAAGAATGAGGTGCCAACTAAACAAAACACCCATATTGTATATAAAATCCCTTGTTCTGGTTGTGAAGAACTATATATAGGGCAAACTAAGCAGCATTTGTCAGAGAGAATTAAGGGACATAAATATGCCCAAAATATGACTTCTTAAAAAAAACACAGTAACACCACAGGACATAAATTTGACTTTGATAATGCATGTATTTTGAATAAAGAAAATAACTCCAAAGCCCGAAATGTTTTAGAAATGATTCAGATAAAAAAACATAATAAAGCGGTAAACGATCGAACCGATATTAACGGATTGTCGGAAATATATTTTAATATTTTATAATTGTGATATGTACAAAGTAACAATATTTTATTTACAGGAGGTAGTTTGTTTGTCAGTCAATTGTTTTTATATGGGCAAAGAAGTTATTATTGCATGTTTTTTAGTTGTTTGTGTTAGTGCTTTGCTTATCGTGCGTATCCAGGCGTTTTTATACATTCATATATTTTTAGAAATTGACGTTATATTTAATATCACAAGTAAATATACTTACAACATGAATAATAAATTTATTAGAATATATACAAAAGTTGTATAATGAATGACAAATGATGTTAATATAAAAAAAATTAGTGTTATGTCGGTAAGTACACATATATTTTTCATAAAATTTTAAATGATATTGAACAAGTAAAATTAGTAAAAAATGAATATAAAAAAAATTGATTATTAAGAGCTTGCGTGTGTTGATCATCAAATTCATACAGCACATCAAATGTAAATAACTAACATATAAATAATTTCTTCTTGTTGTTGTTATTAGGTTCAATAAATAACCTTGAAAAAGGCAAGGATAATTGCCGAAACGTTGGTGTAAATAAAACAAAAAAAAATGGTGGAATTCATTTACTTCCTTTATGGGCGCTAATCCCAGGACAGAAAATGTTTGAATTATCTATTAGTAATATATCTACATACTTCAACATTTAACTAGTGGCTTGAATTTACATATATGATGTTTTATTTTATGATTTTATTTACAATATAATAATATATAAAAGCTTTTCGTCAAGTTCTTATGGCTCTCTTGATGGAAGGTTTTATTCACCCTCACTTGCTGCTACAAATATTAAATAAACAAATCCACCGTAGCCAAAGAAAATGATGCACTTGCTTCACAATTTATATTTGTATAGCACTTCAATAAGGTATATAGTAGTTAGAGTGTTTATAATGGCAATTCTTCCCAAAATGAGACCAAAGTATACTACTTTCCTTTAGAACCCAATTTGGCGTATCTATTTTCATTAACCGCAGATTCCTTCTAATGGGCTCTTTTTGTATCCTATAATCAACAATTTTCAATGTTAAAAGATTTATATTTACCAAATTTTGGATGAAATTAATAACTTTATGTACCTACCTACAATCGTGGAAAGATAATTTTCCTTTTCTATGCCTCTAATTGCCTTGCACTCTTCTTGCTAATCCAAATCGTGCAATGAAAAGCGGCACATCAACTCATATTAAATACTAAGTACTAAATTAAAGATAAAACAGCTAAATCCTTAGTAACAAATTAAATGGGAAAAATGGAACTTCTTAACCTTAAACTAATTAACAAAAAATGATAGTATTGAAGATATTACATAAAAAAATAAATGTCATATGAACATAATAAGTTTGTAAATCACGATAATAAAGAATAAAATACAAAATTATATATATTACACAAATAATCAGCTGATGGTTCCACCAATGGCGGATGTAAACATACCCCTCTCGGCATCACTTTTTGTGGACAATGCTCTCTCCTTCTTTTCTATCTTTCTTGGAATCAATGAAACATTGTACGATTTCCCAATATGCCAATGATACCATGCCGCATTGTCTCTCAGCGTATGCTTGATGACATTTCTATACTATCAGGCTTGGTTCTGAAACTAGTTTCAGAGACTAACCCACAAAGTATTCAAAGTATATTCAGATTGATATGCACCTGGGACAGCCGTTGCGTAAGCTATTAATTAACCAAAACTAATATTCAAGGCTGATATTATTTTACACACTATGCATTACTGTTTTTACGACACATGACCCCTCCTCCTATACCTAGAGTTTAGCAGGTAGAGACGGGAAGGAATTTGGATCTGCTCTCGTGCATTTTCTTTCTGCCGGGTGTCTTTATGTTCCAAGTCGATTTTATTTGGCCGCCATTTTGGTTTGGATGACATTGTGGTTTAAATTAAATACCTTTTCTCAATAACAATAAAACAGGAAAAATGATTTTTTTTGACGAAGGATATCCCACAGGAGGAAATGATAAGGATGTAGTGTATCTCGGGGTGCATCTAGACTCGAGTATCCGCTGGGTGGCTCACATCGAGGTACTTTGTGGTAAGCTCAGCTCCTTCTGAGGGGCTTAGCGAATAGTGTATCTGGCAGAGGAGTACCTATTTTGCCTTGTGCGATTCACATGTATGCTGTTTTTACTTTGGGGTTAATCTGCTGAGGCTATGGAAGTGTTTCGTTTGCAAAGAAGGGCAGTCAGAATAATTTCAGGTTTGTCATATCGAGCTAATTGTCGGCAGGCTTTTATAAATCAAAGAATCCTAACCTTGTCCTCTGAGTTTGTCCTCGAAAACCTTATCTACATGAAGGATCACATGGACCGATACCCCACACATAGTGACATACATACATACAACACCAGACATAACACTACGACATTTGCAAAGAAGTAGGCACCATAAGAAAAATTGGGGAAGGATGCAATTTGAAGAAACCAGGAAAATTCTTTAAAAATAAATCAAATAAAACGATTTTGTTTTAATAAAGAAAGGATCTCTAACAAATCTGCGAAAAGTCGTAAAAATAATAAAAGAAACACTATAGAAACGCAATTTCTGTTAAACTCAGGAAAAACGATTAAATGTGATAAGCTAAGAGGAATCAAAAAACTTAGAAGCTGCGATTAACAATTGAGAGAAGATAAAAAAATTTCATTTTACAAAGAATTAACAGTAACCAATCAGTCTGCTCATAAAGAAGTCTACAAACATCGAGGTTCAGAGGACGAAGGCACTGTTTCCGATTTCAACGAAGAAGGTTGTCGCCTACCAAACCATATTTAACTACATTAATCTTCTTTATTGTTTTCCCTTTTTCGGATTTTTTAAAAAAAAATTATAAAATTTGTTTGCTGTAATAAATGCATTTTGGTTTCAAAACAAATATGTATTCCGCACTTTATTTTGAAAATCCTCTAAATAGATTGGATGAAGGTTCCAAAAAGGTATGTATATGTCACTGTGAAGGACCGAGAGTGGTGAATGTTATGATTCACCAGTAAATGTCGACACATACCAAATACGCCGGTGAGAGACCGAAAGATTATTTGTATTCTAACATTCACTAGTGTATGTCAAAATACACCGATCGGTAGTGGTGAATGTTACTCAATTAGTAACTGATAACATGAGCATACATGTTATCAGCCTACTACTGATATCACTACACAGTTTTTATCATTCAAGTACCTAGTTCCATATTACAATGGTTACTGCAGTAAACCGTGAACAATTTCTTGAAGTCTTCCACACTTTAGTCAAAACTAAACGACAGGACAATTGTTCTTAATTTAAGCAAGATAGAAATTCAATAATTGTAAGTTAAGTGATTGTTGCTAAAGAAAAAGGCGACAAACGTTTGCCAGCAAACATAAGACTCCATGGAAAGGGCCAACCAAGATATACAAAATATGTTAACTGCTTGGATGGATGAATACGATACAAAAAACTAGTTGGAAAGTCAACATTTTTTATACAAACGTTGCAATTGCAAGAAAAATGTACTAGGTATTTGGCAAGTATAGTTACAAAAATGTGGGATTACTTTGCAACTCAAAATGTCATCACAGTCTGGAATGCTGCAACAGAATATGCCAAATATTTTTTGTGTTCTCTAATATTTTTGTAACACCATTAGTCTTTCCTGTTTATTGTTTAATAAATACCTGTCAGTTTATTTCAAATGAAATACATTAATTAGTTCAACTCACCAATCATGCATTGCGAATGTTAACAATCCACGGTGTAAGTTAAAACCAATGTTATTTTACAAAATATGTCGAACATACAATGAATAGCTTGGTACATGTCAACATCTACCGGTGAATGTTGACAATCATAATATTGCAAATACATAAATAATATAATCTTTATCATAATAAAAAAATAAGTAGATTTATAATGAAATAGCGATATATTTACGATTAATGAACACTCAAAACCCTATATGTCTTTATTCCTATTCATTTCATTTTGTTTCAACATGCACAAAAGTATATATTTTTAGCACATTTATTACAATGGAAAACATTAAGAATTCTTATTCTGAAGAGCTTGGTTTTATTGTAATACGCATTGCAGAATAGCACATCCCTGAGTCTACAAAAGTGCCATCTGTTCTGTGACGCTGGTGGTCCGAAGAACAAGACACTACGCATAGTTTAATGTCATGAATATAATATAATCGATCACTTTGATATAGAACGGCTACGATTACTTATCCAATGTGCATGTAAATTTAACGTCCATTTAATTCTAGATGTACTTCATGTTCATTCTTGCTATTGGTAGTACGTAATGAAGAATTTAAACACCCAATTAAAAGGAATAAAAATACAATGTATCAGTTTTCGCTTCTCCGAGTTTCCCTTTGAATTTTCACTGATCGATCGCTATGCTGGTCAAAAATGATGGCGGAATTAGAAATAAGCTCATTAAAAAGATCGCGTTTACAATCGTACATTAACAATTTAACGAGAATTTGTAATGTAGCTGGAATTAAAAACTTGACTTTATGTACGGGCTTTTATTAATCAGTAAATTTCCTTTTTATAGTTATTCAATAGCTAAGATTTCATTATTAATATAAATTTACCATAAACATATTAATACATTTTCGATTTAATGACCGTGTATCCATACATACGAGTGTATCAGTTTGCAATACGCTCAAAGTTTCAGCGAACCTAGGAAATTTACGTAGGTAGAGTTCCCGTTAAAATGGAAATAGATGTTGGAAGCGACCTCTAACATGATTAATTTATATTCAAAAAGTGGCTTCGTACTAGAACTCCATTAAAAGCAAGCTGTAATTGTCAAATTGGAAAATACACATAATGAAAATATCGGACTAATTATTATATTATATTTCTATTATAACTAATTTGAAGGAAAATCCGAATCTGAAATATAAATACGTAATAATTATAATTACATTGTTCGATTTAATTGATTTTTTCGAGGGTGGTTTCTTGGAATTTGTAACTCTAATGTCAAAAAAAATGGAATCTATATTTTCAATGTACGATGTGTAAAATATATGTAAAAATGGAACAAAGTAAAATATTTTACATTATAATAATTTGTGCGGACGGTGTTCATCGAAAATTTTCAAATTTTAGGAATTTATATCACTATGGGCAAAATAAATAAAATGAAGTTGCAGCGGTCCATTTTTCAACAAGAATCTGCTCGAAGATTTTATTTTGTATTATGTTCTTGTATACAATTGATAGAGCATTTGATAGGACCAGAGACGGGTTGTATTTGACTATACGTGGGAAAAAGTTGTTCAGATATATAGCTGCTGTAATTGAAAACCCTCAAAATAAATCTATTATGTCTTCTATTAATTTTAAGAATTTAACATACATTGTTTGTGAGGACGGTATTTACGATAATGGTGAAGCCTTGAGCAGTACATATAAGGTTTGATACGGTCGCGAATTTGTCTCATACTCGTGTAATGGATTTCTGGGACGTGATGGGTGCGGGGTGGGCTGCTTGACTTTGCGTCTTCCATTTAAACACCTGTAGCGTAAGGAATAAATTGCACAACCTGCGGAGGTGTTACACCATTGAATTGTTCTGACGTGGTGTGTCTTTCTGAGCACTGGTTTGTAAAAAGCGAGTTATCATATCTCGCTGTCACTAACTATCGAATGGTGGATGGTTTCTGTTGCTCAGTGAAAAGTTGCGGTGGAACTATGATGCTGGTCCGGTCGGGTGTGGTTGCTTTCCAACTTAATTATCCAGTGTACTTCGGGTTGGAAAAGATTTTGAATATTCTGGGATTTATATTGGACATGGAGCAAAACGCATTATAGTTATTTGTTTGTACAGGTGTCCATCTGGTAAATTTAGAATCTTCTTTGATAAATTATTGCAACTTCTTGAATCATTTGATTTGTGTAAGGAGAGAATTATAGTCTGTGGCGACTTCAATTTGAATTTTAAAGTGGATAGCGGTCTTGTTTCAGAAATATTAAATTTATTTAATTCATATAGTTTGAGGCCCCTCATCGATGCTGATACGAGGGTTACTGAGTCGACGACCACACAAGTGGACAATGTGTTTTCCAATATTTATTCGGATGCTTTTGCTGTTGACGTTGCTGAGTTCTTATGTCAGATCATCGTTATTAATCGGTATCTGAGGATTGCCACCGTGACTGGGGACATAGTAAATTACCGCGATGTGTAGTAAAAGGCGATTTCTCTGACAATCAAATACACATGTTCAAATCGATGTAGCTTAAAGAAGATTGGAATGAGGTTCATCTGTACTCTGATCCAGATAAGAGTTTTAATGTGTTCTATAATAAATGTGTGTATTATTTTAATATAAATTTGCAGTTAAAGAAACGAATAATAAAGCGTAAAATGAATTTGCCCTGTTATTGCTCTACCTTGTGTAAGATGGCAAGTAATATTAGGGATATACAGGCTGTATTTGAAATAAGAGGACAGAGTATGATTAATGGAAAGATTTAATTTTATTAGACTCAAACCCAAAATATCGGGTGTCTGGTGGCAGATTTATATTTATAAATACGATTATTTCAAAAAGTAATAAACGGTGCGGGGGGAGGGTGACGCCGTTGGAATTATCGATCGTGCGGATTTGTCAGTCACGATGTCGCAGCGCTTGGCGCGTTCGCTGTGGAGACATTTTTTAAGAGTAATGATTCTTACGTAATTGCTCGTCGACAATTTTGTTCAAAGTTCGGTAGTCGGCGAATACGTGATGGACCGAGTGTAAATTTAATTCGTTCGTGGGTGCAGAGATTCCGCGCAACTGCTTCGGCTATGAATGTCCCACGGCCAGGGCCCAGTCGATCTTCAAGGACTCCCGAAAACATTGAACTGGTTGAAAGAAGTTTACGTGAAAATCCCCGACTTTCAATACGGAAAAGAGCAGCCTCACTGGGACTTCCAAGAGCGATTATTCATGAAATTTTGAAAAAGGATCTGAAGTTCCATCCTTTTAAAATTCAAATCGTTCAAGAACTGAAAGAAAGTGACTTTGATTTACGCAAAAAAATTTGTAAATGCACTGTAAATCCCATTTCTTGGAGCGACGAGGCTCATTTTCACTTAAACTGCCACGTCAACAAGCAAACCTGCCGGTACTGGTCTCCAAGCACCCGCAACCCTCGATTGAAACATCCAAAACCATTGCTTTGCCTCAGGGTGACTGTTTGGTGTGCCTTATCCACGCATGGGATAATTGGACCATTTTTTTTTCGAAAATTCTCGAGGCCAGGCGACGAATGTCAATGGTGAAAATTATCGACGGAATTCTTTTTGCCAAACCTGCGAGCTCATCCATCGTACTCTTCACACACGTGGTTTCAACAGGATGGGGCGACTGCACACACAGCCACAGCTTCGATGAATGTGCTTCTAGAAAATTTCCCCCAAAAACTGATAAGTCGCTTTGGAGACATCCCATGGCCACCGAGGTCGCCCGATCTAACTCCCATGGATTTTTTTTTATGGGGCTACCTCAAAGAGAGGGTTTATAATGACAATCCCCAATCTCTTGCGGCTTTAAAGGAAAATATTCGTCGAGAAATCAGCTCAATTGAACCAAGTTTACTGCAGCGTGTGGCGCAGAACACAAGGCTCCGTTTTGAACAGTGTGTTCAACTCGACGGAAGACATCTGGATGACATACTCTTTAAAAACTAAAATCCGCATTTCTATTCTATCGTTCAATGCGCTTAATAAAACTTTGTGTCAATTATTACGTCTTTTATTTAAGTTTGAAAATATAAATCTGCCACCACACATATTTTGCGCAAATTCAAATTTTAAAAATTACAAAGATATTTTTAAAATATTCGTCGCGCCACTGCACTTTAATACTACTGTAGGGTATGCAAGAGTGGGAAACTAAGTAGGAGTGTGAAGGCGTGCGAGGTCAGTCTCGTTCGATGTTACGTGTGGATGTTTCGACTATGACTTACACAACGCACGAACTGAAATAAATTATGTTTTTTTTAATTCATTTGCGTCCAATTAAAATAAAAGTTTCTCATAAGTAGAGTTGGGCAAATTTTACAACACAAACTTGTTTTTGTGAGAAATAAGAAGTAAAAAGTTGTTGAATTTAATCATAATAACAGTAATAGTACTTACTATACATTTATTGCGGAAGAAAATGTAATATCTAAATAATCCTGGCAAATATTAAAATAATTACAAAATTTATACAGTCGGCATCTCAATATTTATTTTTCATATTTAGTATATTCATATATAATACAACGAGTAGTCAAAGTATGGTAGATCATTTTTGCGGTGTTATCACTCTTGTTTCCTTGCGCTTGTAAATAGGACTCGTGCTGACGCACTCGTCCTATTAATATTCAAGCGCAAGGAAACATTCGTGAACCACCACAAAAATAATCGAGCATACTTTGACTACTCGTTGTATTATATATGAATATACTAAATATGAAAAATAAATATGCTAGCGAACGCCAATGATAAATTTAAACTAGATATGACAAAAATTTAGTGATTTTCCTAAAAAGCTAACTTCACATTAATAAGTCGCTGTAGATATTGAAGTCAAATTCGCAAAAATAAAAAAAATCATGTCAATCAATTTCGATGGCATGTTATATTAAAATTACAAACAAAAAAAGCTAAATTCGCAAGATTGACTTTACCAACAAGTATAATTTTAGCAACTCAACTATGAACTAACACTGTGAATATCAAGAAATCAGTTCTATCGTTTCGCGTCGTTCCATTCGAATTTCTAACATGCGATTGTAGTCTTCTAGTGTCATTAGTCTAATACACGATATTGTACAGAATTGTTGAAATATGCAGACAGATTTGAAATTCAACAGACACGGCTCTTTTCATTCAAACTAAAGGGAATATGAATAGACAACTTCGTTGAAATTGTGAACAATCTTCATGCATACTTGTTTCAGAAATTTCAAATTTGCATAGAGCAAATCATGGGAAAATTATTATCGAGCATTTCCTGAACATCTAAATTGACTACTAACACCAAGAAGAAATATGTAGTGAACTTAAAAATAGTTCAGAATGGTAGATTACTTGATACGTTATTGTTTTTTCTTACTGTTTGATTTAAATATATAAATTAAGATGTCTTCGTAAATGAGAACTACAAAAGGATGCACAATAACGCCTAAACATTTTCATATTATATTTGTATCCATAATACACATACACACTTTTACATAAATACACTTTACATTGTATGCTTTATCAAAAGCTCATTAATGTTATTTATTTCAATCGTTTCTTATTTCCAAGTTTTTGAAGTGAAACAAAAAAAAATTGTATCCCTATTACACAGGCCAGCACACATTTTGATGCTTGCAATTTTTTAACTGTTTCTAGGTAATTTTTGGGTGTAGAATCCAAAAGAACAGTCAGATTTAGCCTATCAGATCTACTTTTTGAGTAACACTAAATTAACCTCTTTTAGAAAAAAATCATCTATTCATGCATATTTCAGGTTATAAGTATTTATAGCAGTTGAGACAGAAGCTCATTAAAAAACAAAGAATACAAAGTAAGGTATGTAAATCAGAAAGTAGATAAATATATATTCATGACACTTAAAAATGTTCTTTTATGCGATTTTCTAGCAAGAAGTTTAGTAGGACAGTCTGGCTGCAGACTCCAACAGTAATTGACCATCATGTGGATATTCCACCTTCCTTACTATCGTTCTTCCATCGTCTTGATATAATGATGGAATGTTCCCCTTGTTTCTCACTGTAATCACCTTGTGGGATCGATCTAAGTAACTGGTGGAAGTGGTGAAGTTTTATGATCTTGTTGCAACCGAGAATATTAAATTTAGAAAGCTTATTTTGCACTAAATATATGCAATTCTCCACTTTGGTTGCCAAGAAAATGTTTTATTACCTTAGCAAATGAGCACCAAGCATTAAATTCAATCTGGTTCATTGCTGCGTTAAATTGTGGATCTTTTATAGCGGTCTTATTTGTGGGCCATCTAATATACCATTTTTATGCTAATCCCAGAAAATTTACATATTAAGTAGGTATCTAAAGCACAGGCCAACTCTAAATAATTGTTGTTGACTACGTTTTTTTTCTGGAACCATGACGTTTCTTAGGGGCCAATATTTGTTAACCCACTGGTGATCCTTAGCTCTACTATCCTAAAGATATAAAAAACGAGAAAATTTTGTATATCCACTTTACTGTTCAAGGAGGAAGTTAACCTTTCTTAGATCGACGCAAATCACCCACTGATGTTCTTCATACTTAATATTCTTCATACTTATATTGCCTTGTATTCCTCTTTCAAGATGGTAGAATGACCAGTGGGCATTGCGCCAAACTGTGACATTATTTTTACCTGTTATTATTACGAAAATCAATTTGCTTGTATCTTAAAAACTAAAACTGCTACAAAATTACAAGGAGGAAATATTCCACTGATTCATGTAGGCATTAATTTCACACTCGATTCCCAGAAATGGAATTCCAATATGATATTTTTGCAAGATATGTCAACCGTCTTATTAGTCGTTTTCGGAAAACTGGCGATATATCTAAGAAACACTTTTCTGGTAAACATACTTTACTAACAGAAGAAGTGCTAGAAGATATTCAAGAACGGCTGGACGTGAGTCCTAAGAAATCATTAAGGCAACTACCAGCACAGACAGGTAAGGTATTACTTTGTTTAATGTACAGAAAATTTATTAATTCTGATTTTATGTTCATATAGAACTATCTTATGAAAAAAGCCACTAAAAAAACTACACTTACATCCATATAAAGTATCTGTTGTACAGAAATTGTTGCCAACAGAATTTGAGAATGGCATACAATTTTGTACGTGGTTTAATAATAATCTTGCGGATGATAATTTGTTGGACATCACATTTTTCTCAGACGAGGCCTGGTTTCATCTAAGTGGATATGTCAATTCACAAAATTATCGACACTGGTCATCCGTGAACCCACATGTTTCTATTAAAACTGACATGTATCCTATCAAAATTTTTGTTTGGTGTGCAATATCACGAAGAAGAATAATAGGTCCATTTTTTCCATGATAAAATAAATGGAGAACTATATAAGAACACTTATTTTAGAACCATTTATTAGACAACTTGATAACAATGAAAGACAATTTGGATTCCAATTCAATTCCTATTCATAAGTTCATAATATCCAAAAATGGAAAAAATTCCTGCTGTTACTGCTGAAATAATTCGGCAAAGGTCTTTTTTTTTTGATAAGGCGCATCAAAGTACACATAAATTTAATGCCAGTTATAGGTGGCTCCAACGTTTTAAAAAGCGCTTCGGAATTCGTCTTTTGAAAATTGTCTTTATGTGAAAAAGGTGAACTAATAGAAGATTATGAAAGAGGTTTGAGTGTAACGGCCATTTAAAAAAAGTTTGGCGTAGCAAAATCAACAGTTTGCTCAATTAAAAATAAAAAGAAAAAAATCGTCGCTGTATTTGCTAGTACGTCAACATCTAGCAAAAAATGTACATTAAGAGAAGCGGAATATCCAAAAATGGAAAAAAACTCTATACAGATGGTTTCTTAAACGACGCCATAGAAACATTCCGGTTACTGCTGAAATAATTCGGCAAATAACTTTATTTTTTTTATGATAAGGTGCATCAAAGTACACATGCAAGTTATGGGTGGCTCCAACGTTTTAAAAAGCGCTTCGGAATTCGTCATTTGAAAATTACCGGAGAAAAATTATCATCTCAGCCACGTCTAGTGGATCCTTTTAAACAACAATTGAGACAAAAAATTGCGGAATTTGATTTAAATGAATATCAACTTTATAATGCTGGCGAGACTGGATTATTTTGGAAACTTTTGCCTGATATGACCTATGTTTTACTTCTTGAAAAAAACGTTCAGGGAATGAAAATTGCGAAACAAAGAATTACATTCCTCGGTTGTACAAATGCAGCTGGCTCGCACAAATTAAAGCCGCTCATAAGTGGAAAAGCAAATCGGCCTAGCTGCTTTAAAAATTTCTGCAATCCAGTTGTCTATAAGAACAACGCAAATGCATGGATGACGAAAGCTGTTTTTTTAACCAGTTCGTTCCTGAGGTGACTTGATTTTCATAATTTTAGGTTAGAACTTTTTTAAGCAGTGAAAACATCAGAGCATATGCCATCCTTCTTCTTGAAAACGCTCCTTCTCATCCCTCGGAAGCAGAATTAAAAACAACTGATGGCAAAATATTTGCAATGTTTATGCCTCCTAACGTAACACCATTGATACAGCCGATGGATCAGAACGTCATACGTCTCACTAATCTATATTATAGGAAAAGTTTACTGGTCTCTATAATTTCCAGTACAAAAAATATTCAGGAAGCTCTTAAAAATATGTCATGTTGGCATAACATATTATCAGACAGTGACAATACTGAATCTGACGAAGAAGACACGCTCCCCTTAAGTGTTTAACAACAAAAATGGAATGAAGAAACTTCCGAAATAGCTGAAACAATCACTTTATTGAATAATCTTGAAAGTGAATCGACCATAGACCAATACACAAAGACTTATATTGAAGAATGGAATAAAGACAGTTACATATGAAAGCGAAGATGAAGATGAAGATGATAAACCAAACTGTGTATGTTCAATATCTACTCGCTAACGTGAACAAATTCCATAACGTTAACAGTCTCGGATTTTTTGTGTTCATGGTTTCGAGTTCTACTATATATCGATCTTTGTGTTAAATTATTTTTAATAAAGATATTTTCAATTATTGAATGTATTTCTTGAGTTATTAAAACAAGTAAATTTAACAAAAATTCTTGAAAGTAGTTCATACGTAAAATAATAGATGTCGCACGGACGAGATACAATTCAGAATATGATATATGCGGCAAATAAACCATGACTATGAAGCGGCACGGCAACCTTTTACGATCTCTCTGTACAAGGCTTTAAGACTCGTTCACATCCACTTAAGTGATCTTAAACCTTACTTAACCCACCGTAAAATTAACACAAAATTTATAAAGTCGTTCACATTGCCTTAATTTACGTTAAGTGCGCAGGCGTATAAGCAGCTGGAGTACCAATCAGATAAGTTTTAAACAGATTTTTGTCATATAAATGGGGATAGCTATATACCAGATGAATTAAAACGCCGTCGTTCATGATAATATAAGACGTACAAAAAAATAAAATAACTGTGGCAAATTGTACAGCAAATTTTGTAAATTTAGGTTATGCCAGTTTCAAATGATTAAAAAATAAAAAAATACGCATATGCAGTTATGCCGTTTCTGGTGGTTGCTGATTGGTGCAATTAATTAACGTAAATTAAGGAGTACCCTTAAGTTGATGTTCGGCCGACTTGGTACAATGTTAATTTACGTTAAGTGCAATAATTTTCATTGTGACCAGATACATAAGAAGCAATGTGTTTTAACTTTTGTTAATTTAATACCTTAATTTATGTTAAGTGGATGTGAACAAAACTTTACCACTATTAATTATTTGACATCGAATTGTCATAAAAATTAAAAACTTCCAAAAAGTTCGTCCAACTTACAATACCAAAATAACAGAGCATTGGAACATTATACATGTCCCGCTTTATGATCCCGCAACTGTACATACATACATCAGAAAATTAGCAATAAATTTAACAACAGATATTATCTCAAACGTTTATTTCAATAGATCTGCCCATATTTTATAAATAAAGATTTGTCGAAGGATTCTCGGGCACTGATGAACAGCAATATTATTCATATAAGACAGATCAAAAATAAACTCCCGGACAGACGAACAATAGAATATTTCCGAGATAGCTCATGAGATTAAACGTTTTAACATAAACCCACACGCAGAGGATATTTTATGTATGAGAAAGCTTCTCAAACATTTAATGCCTACTACGATTTCATATTGATTATGTCTCATACCTTTCGGGACACGAAAAAAAGTTTAATAAAAATTTCGAACAAAGAACATATCACCTAGCATACGCATAATAAATTCCATCAGGGTTTAATTATCAGATATTCTCACTTTTACGATGGCAGCGTTAAATGTGTATTCATGTATTTACGACAATGTAAATACCAGAGGACCCGTATACATCAAGGTGAATTGTAAGTGTGTTTAAAGCGGAAAGGACAAAACTAATTCTACACGGATGAAATTAAAGGGACGAAGATCTTGAGGATGGATTATAAGTACATGTCAACGGTACTTCCGACAGTAGGTATGTAGGAAAAAAAAGAAGAACAAGCGTCACGTTTGCGCGATTTCAGATGCGCTACGTCCAGTGATAAATCTGTCTCGGCTCTATAAAACTACTGTCGGTGGCGTGATACGGCTGAAAGCTCACAGACGGATCGGATTGGGCTGATGCTTCGTGCCATGTGACCGCGTATGTTGGGGAAAAAAGCGCGCTCCATCGCGAAAATAACTTTAGGATAAAAATCGAATATATTAAAAAAGTTTTTTTGACACGCACACAATATATGCAGTAGGTAAAGCTTCGTCTTTATTCATTAGTTCGTCAAAAGTTTCGTATCTAGTTAAGTACTTTTGTTCTAAATTTAATTCTGCGTTTGGAAGAGCGCGAAAACAACTCTGCGAAGTATTTGAATCATTCGTTTGTATATTTTACTGAAGGTAAGTTTAAAGACATTCCGTTTTATTTACATTCTTTTGAAAGAATGATTAATCTCGTTAAATTGAAATACGTTCAAAGCTGATATAAAAGCTAATAACTTGTCCAAAACTGCTGAATTATTAGAGATTACAAGTGTATTCATTTATTAGTTAATATGAATACAAATTTAATTATTTCAATTAGCTATTCAAAGTGATAACATTTATAATATATTTTAAAAGACGCGTATATACCGGGTGCGGCAATAGTGTGTCGGCGGAGCTTAGCATGAAAAGTAATAACGTTGTAGCAATAAGACTTTAGTGCGTATGTAGTAGACTAATGTGGATTTTCTATTTTAATTTACAAATCTACAGAGTGTTCCAAATTTTCGCAACCACCTTCGACTTTTTTTATCTTAAATTACATACCATCGTGTTTTCTAACGTTTCGGTAACTATTATTGCCTTTTTCAAAGTTTATTTTAACATAATACAACATTTTTTTTTACAAATTGTTAAAAAAGTAATTTTCTTAATTCTGTATAATTATACTCGCCTAAATTTCTTCTTATCTCCTGGAAGGTAAGGTTTCCTATTTTCATTGTTCTACCCATGGATATTTATGAATTAAAATATTTTTCAGTATAATAATAGTTGCCGAAACGTTGGAAAAAAGAAAAATGATGTAATTGTATTTATTATGAAAAATATTTTAATATTATAAATATCCATGGGTAAAAAAATGGAAATAGGAAACCTTACCTTCCAGGAGATAAGAAGAAATTTAGACGAGTATAATAATGCAGAATTAAGAAAATTACTCTAATTAAGATTTAAACTAAATAGTGCAAGAAACAGAAATACTTTTTTTAACAATTTGTAAACAAAAATGTTGTATTAGGTTTCAATAAACCTTGAAAAAGGCAATAATAGTTGCCGAAACGTTGGAAAAAAGAAAAATGGTGTAATTGTATTTATTATTCCCATTTTGGCCGCTATATCCCAAAGAAATTTTTGAATTATTAACATATTAAAGCCAGGACAGGAAAATATTTTAATATTATATATACCGCGAGATCAAAAATTATATTCGTAAAGGTTTGCCATGGAATGTAAAACGTCCGTTTTAGGTATCATTCTTTTGAGATAATTCTGATTAAATTATTAGGTTAACTGTCATACTGACATTTGACTGACATAAAATTTGTAAATATATGTTTATTTAAAGTGATTTACACGTTTGAATAACACTTTATTAAAAATTAATAAACACATTACAATAAATGTTCAAAATGATCCTGCCTTGTTCTATGCACACGTTTACGCGCCTCTTCATCCTATCAAAAGCATTTTGCAACATTTGTGGCGTTATGATTGCATATACTTCAATAATCTTTTGTTGCAGTTCTTGTTCACGAAAATTATCCAAACATAAACGCTTACTGTATTCCCAAATACCATTAACTAGCACACCTGTTCTGAAATATGCTTCAATCATGTAAGTTTTGTGTGCTGTAGTGTAAACCATAATTGAAAAATTACAAGATGTCAGAGAGAAAATATAATGACAAATATTAATGACAGTATGACACTTAAGGGTCCTATATAGTGGATCGGAAATGTAATATTGGTTGCATAGCACATAATTTAATAAGCCAAGGATGTCCGAGTACTTATTACACATAGGGAATATATAATAAATATTTGAAATAATAACTCAATATCTAAGCGAATAAAAATTCAGTTAAGACCAAATATTTACACATTTGTAACCACGGGAAAGATATTTACTAGAATAACAATTCATTGTAATGTGAGTTGCCTAATTTTAATTTATTTTATATTCATTTGAAACAAAGTAAAGAATAGTTGAACGAAAAATAAGTGCAGAGCGGGGTAGATTTTATTCAAGTTATAACGTGAACCCCAAGCAAACAAATCTCCTCCAAAAGATTATGTGAAAACTTGTTTTTAATATTTTGACATATTAATAAATTTTCTTTAATTCGATAACTTTATTTTTATTTGATTCTTCAGGGGGTTAGATTACTAAATTCTTCATAAGTTGACGTTGAAAGGTTTTCTCCAAATTTAAAATCAAAAAAATATCTTGCATCTAAAATCTGCTATTTTTCCATTGTTGACAGATCCACAATATAGGACCCTTAATGATATAAATTAAGACAGACTTTCTACATTCCATGGCAAACCTTTATCATAGATTTTTGTTCTTTACCACGCTATATATAAGTATAACTTTTTTTCTTTCTTGGGTATGTGGTCAATATCTTTGAAATTAAAAATAATACATGTTACATCTTAACGTTTTCTTTTTTATCAAAAGCCACTGTAAAATACAATACAAAAACAACTATAAAACTACAATACACAATAACAGAACTATTTGATATAAAATGATTTATATAAACACAATATAATTTAAAAATTTTAATGTGTGCCAACTGTCAACTGTAAAATATTGATTGGCATACAGTGTGCTACTATGTCTCATTTATTACTTTGTATTTTAAAGACAATTTCAACAGTCAAATTAAATTTATAAATTATGTTTTCTCTAGTGCGACATACTTCAGTATATAAAATTACTTAACACTTTAAATTTCATCTCCTTTTCGCTCGTAATAATTTCTACAAATAACCCATCGAAAACAAAACACTTCAATCTCATCCCTGTTGACATAGGTGCCTACTTAAAGAGAAGAACTTCAAAAAATTGTCGTGTTTATTTTTGAAGTGGTTCAATTAAATTCATTATTTTTATTGATGTCACTTTGACTCCTGTATTGGTTGACGTTTATACGGTAAAGTTTGAATAACGAGAGGGATGTTAAGTGGTACATCACTTTAAAATATTTTTTCGTTGTCTGAACCCTAATATGTTTTTTATATATCAAATTAATCATATTCGACTGCTTCTCTTCAGATTATTAACAAAAACCTTTTGTAAACTAGATAATTTAATGAATATGAAGATTTCTTTGCAGTTTTCGAAGGTTTTAAGATTTAGTCAATATTATCTAGACCACAATTGTTTTACTTATATATTTCGCTATCATATTATATACCGGGTGACCCAAGTTTTACCGCCACCGCCAAAATAGAGCTAATTTATAAAGAAAAAATGAGGTGTGGCCACCACACGACTTTCTTATACGTATGAAAGTGTTACTTCCGGTCCGAATTTTGAAATTTCATTTATACAAAAAATATTCCATATCCAACTCTAAATACTTTTGTACTCTTCATAAATATATATAGAATGCGTAATTTACGACATATTTCCAAAAAATCGTTATTCGGTAAGAGTAAAAGTGTTACTTCCGGTCCGAATTTTGAAATTTTTTTTACACAAAAGATATTTAAAAGTACGTTCTAAATACTTTTATACTCGTAATGTACCTGCCTAGAAAGCATGACTTGCGAGATATTCGCAAAAAACTGATTTTCGATAAGAGTAAAAGACCTACTTCCGGTAGGAATTTCGAAAAACTTTATTAACACAATTTTTCTAGAATTTAATTTTGAGTGTATTTGAATTCTTTATAAATTTGTTTAAACTTAGTAATTGACGAAATATTTGCAAATTTCGATTTTTTCACTGAAGTAAACTACTGCTTCCGGTCTGCCGATTTTGCTCAAAATCTAACCAGTTCCCAAGAGGGAGATTATATTCGTAAATACAAAATTTGGAATTGATATATGTAGCGGTTTGACCGCTATCGTGGTCACAGACAGACACACAGATAGACAGACAGACACAGACACAGACATTTTTTAAAAACCACTTTTTTGGTATCAGGGGACCTCAAAAAGTGGACATCTGCAAAAATCTCGAGGTCGAAAATTTTCATCATCACAATACTTCCTTATACTACGTATAAGAATGATCAAATTTTGTGTAAAGTTACAAATGCAATAGCAGCCAAAGAAACAAAACATTAACAAAAATATTAATTTTTGGAATCGACTTTTTTTCCATTATTATAATGCAGATATTTTTTATCGACTGTTGAGATGATTCGTAATGTGCGAGAAAAAAAAATACTTATGATAGGCTCGGACAATGCCTTGCTGTTGAAGGAGGCATTTTTGAGCCTATGCGATAACATTCTATTTTTTAGTATTGTTTAGAGTGTATTTTTTATTTTCATTAGAATTCCGATCTTAGTAAATTTATAGAATAATTTACGAAGAATTAATGTTTAATTAGAATTGTGCTTTTATTTTCCTACTGCGTTGTATACGCAATATAATAAAACTCGCAGAATTAGTTTGAATTCTTATTTGGTAAATATGTACTTACGAAGCGTGTGATGCATGCTTAGATAAATACATGTACATCCATCGGTTGACTATATGCAACTGAAATGATACAATCGTACTTTCTACCGGCACGACCTACGTGTTGTTGCCGGTATGCATAGTATACAAATGTCCTATCCCTAATATGATTTTGCACGTGCTGTATAACAAAATTTTAATATGTCTATATACCTCTTTAATTGCTGTAAAATTAGTTGCATTAAAGTCGCATGCAGATATCCACGTTCCCCATCTAGTGATGATTGGTTCAGGCGGTAGTGGAATTCCCTGTGCCCTTTCTTTGCAATCCGCTTCCTGTAACGGCGCTTTTAAAAACAGGTTTAAAAACCAGGAAATATATTTATATAATCAGAAAAAATTAATATACGCGTACTTTTTTTGTTGACGAAATTAATTTATTAACTGTTATAAATTGTTCTCTAATATATTCGCCAACCCGATGTAATGCATGAGCGAGGCAAGTTACGTGCATTAATTTAGGGTAAAATATTTCTTGCGCTTTTGTTGCTTTTACCATGTAAGGTGCAGCGTCACTAATAAAAGTAAAATTTTTTCGTCAGGTACTTCATTGGGATACAGTATGCCTAAAACAAAAGAAATATGCATACAGCTGTCTGCAATAAAGATAACTACACTTACGCATGCCATCATTAAACAATTTTGCAAGTGTTTGGTGGTTTGTTTTTTCCAATTGCTTTGAGGTCAACAAATCGTTTCTGCTTCATCTGTTACTAATTTACCAACAATTATATTCGCTATATAGTTGTTGTTTCATAAACGCACGTTCATATAAAATTGTCTCCAATTTCAGCGACGTTGCAATTCTGATGTATTTTGAACTTGCTATATCAAATGTTCCATTACACAAGCTGTATACGGTTTTTTTACAATTTATTTCGGAAATTTAAAATGTGTATTTTTCTAGGAAAATTGCTAGTAGGATCTTTTTTAAATTGAAAATTTAATAACTACATTTCTTAAAATTTTAGTTTAGTATACAATAAAAGGCACAAAAATGTAAGAAAACAGGAGATTTCTAAAAAAAAAGGCAGAATCCTAAAAAAGACGCAATAAAGACAAAATAAGGCAAATTATCCTAGTTCTATTGATGACTTTTGCGCCACCTAGTATTTGTTGCGCCTGAGTATGCTTGTCGCTTAAGGCTGGGGTTCGGCCGTGTTATATGTCCATAAGGATATCGGTACCATTTTAACGAAAAGTTGTAAATCAAGAACAATGAAATTTTCACACACTTAATGTTAAAACACACTCATCAGGTTGAGTTATTTTGAAAATCCTAGTGCCCTTAGTTTTTTCAAAAAAAATCATAAAATTAGTAAATTTGGAAGAAACAGAACGAAATTAACTCAATTTATAAAAGGCACTATGCTTATGCCGAATCCGAAAAAAAAATGAATTTTGATTTTTGGTTTCGCCTAAAATGGTACCGAAAAAATCCATTAGATGGGTGTTTTAATTCGAATTTAGAAACACTTTCTGTATTAATTTTTGTTGTATTACTATCTTTATTATAAATATTTCTCTGTTTGTTTCTCTATTGATCAAGGGTTATAATAAAAACTGCAAAAAATCCATATGCAATCACAACTCCATCTATGGACCCCCGTTAGGATTAGGCATCGAAGACCGCACCGTTAAGGAATGTGTTTTACTATTCAACGGCTAGGACTAATGTTTTACTGGAATCCCCGCTATACAGCGGCTGTATCTAATGTAATGCCATTAGCGAGCATGATTTGGGTATTAATTTTTCTGCACTATCGTTAATAATTAGTAAATGCCTTTTTTGATGGCTACTATGTAGTTACTGTATATTGTATTGTTTACTTATAGAATTATTTTCTTTTTTGTCCTATAATTAGATGTATGTCTGTTGTGCAATAAAGATATATTATTATTATGAGGAAATTTGTCCTACCGGATGTTCAAGTTTCAAACTTGCTTAAACTTTACATATGTTTTACTTCAAAACAATTTAAAGAATTGTATTTCAAAAGTATTCCATCGTCTTTTGCGTTTAAAAGAACCATTTGAACCTCCATGATATATATAGGTCCGCTAAATAAATCAAACGACCCTACTAGCTTGTAACTATCCGAAGCTTTTATACGCTTTCATTAACATTTTTTCTTTCCCACTGCTTGTTCGGCGGATTGATAGGCGAAAAAATAAGCAAACTCGTAAGGACGAACGTTATCGAGTTGGTGATCAAAACTGTTTTTGCTGTGGTCGAAAACTATTTTCGTAAACGTAGATTAACACTTCCAATGTTTAAGTAATTAGTCAAAGGAGACTTTATTTTTATTGTGCCTCTTTTTTCATCTTAATTAGATTAACGAAGCATATTTGAATAGGTAGTTGGTCAGTCCATTTTATCCACTAATGCAAAGGAAAAGATAAAGCAAATTCACCATTTAAATAACTAGAAAATTTTAAAACTTTACAATAAAAAATTTTGAATAAATATTTTCAATTCAATTCAATTCAATTCATTTATTGGTGCCATGTATACTTACACAAGTCAAAAAACAATAATAATAATAAGAATAATTAATGCTAAAAATTTAGACATTAACACACATTCAGCAACGGTACTTCATTACACGTTAAAAATTCCTCCATACTATAAAAAGCCCTACTAAGGAGAAAATTTTTTAATATATTTTTAAAACTTCTTAGAGGTTGAGTCCTCAGATGAGGTGACACTTTGATAAAAAATCTAACCGTCCAATAACCCGGACCATTTCGACATCTTTCCAGGCGTCAATAGCCAGCAGCTAGGTCCCCGCCATGTCTTGTGTCATATGGATGCTAGTCACTGTGTGCGGGGTATTCGTCCATGTGATTCTTTACGTCGACAAGACTCTCAAGAATGAACACAGAGGGCAAGGTCAAGATCCCCTGATCGACAAAAGCCTGCCGACAGTCAGCCTGGTATGATAGACCCGAAGTTATTCTGACTGGCCTTCTTTGTATACGGAATACGGAATACTCTCTTAGGTCCAGCAGAATGACCCCAAAGTAAACAGCATACATAATATGTGAATGGCACAGAGCAAAAGAGGCACTCCTCAACACAGACCCAGACACATTACCCGCCAAGCCCCTCAGAAGGAAAGCACCCGAACTGAGCCTACCGCACAGTGCCTCGGTGTGAGCCACCCAACGGAGACCAGGGTCCGGATGCACCCCGAGGAAAACCACACTCTTTTCATTTCTCCCCGCCGGATCATCCTTCGTCGAAAAAATCATTTTTTGTGTTTTATTGTTGTTAAGAAATAGTCCACACTCTCCCGAGCCTCAAAATAGCCCCTATCCACCCTGGAAATAGTGGTGTCATCAGCGAAGAGTGTAAAGTGATATTCTCGATCGCAGGTTGGAAGATCGTTGATGTAGATCAGAAAAAGCAATGGCCCAAGAACGGAGCCCTGGGGCTCCGTTCATGGGCCAATGCAAAACACACTGGCACTAAAAACGTCTTTCCTTAGTGTGGATTATTAATACTGATTTTGAAGTGTATATAGTATAGAACACCTTCTTCTTCTCTTTCTTCTCCTTCATGGTATACATAACATAATAATAATAATTATTATTATTCGTTCATTTGACCATAAAAATGGTATAGAACAAGTCAACACAAATGTAAATATAACAAACAAACAATTTAGATATGCAAATCTAAGATCTGCCTGTCATTTTTAAAATCACTAAAAGAGTAATAGCATCTGGCAATCAGTAACTTTTCTTACTCTACTTTGAATTTTTTTAACGGTAGACTTTTTAAATTTTTAGAAATTCTGTTGTATGTATGCAGTTATCATCAAATACCGTGAGCTTTTCCTATAATGGATAATCTGTGTCTGGGCACCTCCAAAGCATCGGAGTGATGCTTAGGAAGGTGCCCTCGTAGTATATTCATGGTGATCACCCACTTTTACAAATTGGAGTTGATTTTGCTCGGCGTAAGTTAATATTTGGTAAATAAAAATCCAGGGAACTGTGATAATATTTAACCTAGTGAAGTCCCTACATGACGTCCCCGCACTTACACCCACCATGTTCCGTATAGCTCTTTTTTGTAATTTGAGCACCCTCTCACTGTCACTTAAGGAATCCCATGCTAATGTAGCGTACGATATTAAAGAATAAAAACTTGCACAGTAGAACTTCTTTAAAACATCTTTATTCACTGACCGCTTCAATTGTTTTAATGCAAAACACACTGAGCCTATCATCCTGCATAGGCCATCAATTAGCTCTATAGTTACATCCTGAATCGACTGTTACACCTAAAAATATTGCTGTACCTTTTTGAGTAATACTTGCGACATGAAACCCTCTCTAAATTGTTAAATACTTAATTAATAATGCTAATTGCCAAATTTAAGTGCTCCCATCTATCAACGGATAACTAAACGTCTTGTGCAGTCTTAGGGATATTTAACATCAGAGTGATATTGTCGTCTATTAAATATACAGTTGGTATTCGTCCAACTTCACTGTCTATATTTGACAGATAATTAGATATTAAACTCAAAACAATATGTGTAATGATAAAATCAAGTTTAGTACATATATTTACATGAAGATCATAAAGTATGATATATAGGTACAAAAGCAACAATATATTGAAAAATAACTTTACATTTACTGAAAAAAATTATTCGCAGTATGTCAACAAACATTTAACGGAATATTCAAACATTGGATATTAAAATATACGGTCATAAACATTTTGTGAATTAAGATATTATATACATGATATTTACTTCGAGAAAGGTGATATCTTTTTACGAATCTCTAGCAAAAACGTTAATGCATCATCTGGTACTTATGTTCCTATTATTGAAGAGATATTCGACGAGAATAATATATTTCTTTGAAATCCTACGTGAACCTAAAATTTACTTTGGTACATTTGAAATTAATAAGATCTATCGAACGTAATTATTTTAAATGAACGGAATAACCATATAAATATTTACTCAGGACTTACAGGACGGAATTGGTTTCTTACCACGATCTGCCTGGTAACAAAACAACTTACAAACCGCCTTTCTAGACTGCCAGAAAGACTAAGGGATAGGTACTAGGTACTCTCTAGACTGCCAGAGAGTTTGGTGAGAATTCTACTAGACTGCCAGGACAACTCTGATTTTACTAACAAAGTCGTCGTCCTATATAGGCCCGGACTTGCACAAAAAACATCATCTTTCTCTTTACTAATTGACTTTAGATAAATTAAACATATTTTAGAATATTTGTATTAAATTATCGAACCAATTAATGCCAAAATCACATAAAAAGCATTAATACAATTTTATTCGACAATTTATACAATGACGGACAAAAGTTACATACTAGCATCACTAGTTTTAATTAGGTAACTATAATTCTTTTCTCTATTTGATACGTTAAACTTCATAAATGTTGTTTTACATGAGCTTAGATGCAATTCATTTTTATTAAAATAAAACTCGAGGTTCCGCAGTGCGGTCACGTTATGCGGTCACGTTATCTTTCCTATCGCAGCCTACAAATATCGTTGTGTCATCAGCAAATAGTAAAGCTCTTTTAGAGGGGACGTCATTTACATATACTATAACAATAGTGGGCCGATCACGGATTCTTGAGGAACTCCAGAAGTTAAAGACTGTTCTCGCGATCAATACGAACCGACCTGCACCTAGTGCATTCGGTATTCCAAATAACTTCTAAACCATTGTAAGGCTGTTCTCTTTACACTATACCGATATAACTTCTCCAGTAACCCTTTGACCTCAGATACAAAAAAATTCATTGCACACATCGACGTTTTTATAGACGTTATTTAGTAGTACAACTATTGCATGCATTGTGGAATGCCCCTTTCTAAATCCATATTGATTCTCATATAAGATATTACATATGTTAAGAAATGATAACAACTTATCGGCAATTTTCCTCTCGATAACCTTAGAGAATATAGAAAGGAACCAGATAGGCCTGTAGTTTTATATAAGATTTTCATCGCCTTTCTTGTGAACAGGTATTATTTTGGCAAGCATCAAGTTATTCGGAAATACACCAGAGCCCAAAAAAATATTTATAGTAAAATTAAGCGGGGTAGTAACACTGTTTATGCATTTTTTGATAATTAAAGAGGAAATCTCATCATAACCTGTTGAGAGATTTGATTTTAATTGGATAATTCCTCTCTCTACTTCAATAATCTTATGCATCTTAGGGTATCGGATTTACGTTCTCATTACTAGTCCCTGTTATCCATTTACTGTAGCTTATTCGTTTATTTGCTAGAACCTCCATCCGTTTTATTGTTTTCCCTCAATTATTTTTTTATGCGTTTCGTCTAAGTCTCCCATGGTCTTACATGTTTTCTCTATCATTCAGTTTTTGCTTATACGATTTTCCTTACTACTCCATCGAATCACATATTCATTCTTTTAATTGATTATAAATCATAAGCGTGAAATATATCAATACATAGGATACAATAATTCTACATTATAATACTATTATTTAAGACAGTATTGAAGAAATCATTGATATTATATAAACAGTTGTCGTCTAAAATCCTCATGATTTTCGTTTTGAATATTTATATAGAAATGGTTTTGTATCCACCCGGAATATGTTTGTAAATTTTTAATATTTGTGTAATTACACCTCTATGTATTTAACCGATGTTGTTTGTGGTATTCGCAAGCTTTTTTTTTTACCAAAACACACACATTAATGAATATAGATTCCATACATGGTAACTAGTTTATACTCCTTAAACACTTCCCTGCACGTTTATGTTCTTGTTAGGTTAAATACAACTCGTAAGCAAGACTTTTGAAGTATGAAAATCCTGTTTACTTCCACCGAATATCCCCATAGCAGGTCATATGCCTGTTTTCTTCTTTTATTGTGAAGGATCCACGTGTTGTCCAGATACTTGCCTGAACTATTCCATTCCATTCAATGTAGAATCATGTTTTTTCGATACCCATGATTCACTTGAATTTTCGACATAACTACTACATTATATAGCCTTGTTTTGGTGCTCTGATTGATTTAGTTTATCATGATTTTAGATATAGTATTAGATAGTATTTGTTACTGCTTGAGCAATGACGTCAGCATCAATTACGTACAAACAAAATTAAATTAATTGGTTCGTAAAATGAATATATACAAGAATTTTGATATTTGTTTCATTGTTTATCATCAGTAATCATCACCCTGTACTCCCTAAATTTAAGACTTTGCTAGTAATTTGCTTTTAATCACGCTTTAAAAAGCAGTCGTTCTAAGCTAATTTTAACTATTATCAGGAAGTAGGCTAGGTGGTAAATTACAAGCATTTGCAGTCGCATTTGTAGAGCAGGAAAATTAGTATTGATGTGCGGTCTGGAGTGAATCCATGTGCTATCTAAAAAGCTCTTTAAGAACTTCGAGAAATACGGTTTCCTGGATATTCACGATTCTTTCGTAGCTTTAATTTTTCCTTAAATATTTCGATTTATTATATATATATATATATATGTTGTCACTGGATTCCGGGTTTTCTTCCGCGTTTCCACTGCTTGGTCTTTGGAAAGACCGATGCTGGTTTCTTGACGACGTTTCGGCAAAATCACACTTGCCATCTTCAGGTCTGCGAGTAATGAAAACCCTAGTGACAAGATCGCAGAGATTAGCAGACGAAGATAACATCACCCAAGAAATGGACAAACTCCACAAGGCACTCCAGCAGAATGGTTACAGTGAATCTGCTATCAAACGAGCATCCAAGCCGAAACCAACAACACCACAAGAGGAAAAAGAAACACCAACTGCCAAAACCTACTTACCCTATGTGAAAGGCACCACCGATAGAATATCCAAAATCCTACGAAGACACAACATTGAAACAACATTCAAAGCAGACAGAAAAATCAGTACAGTCCTTCGAAACCCTAAAACAAAAATACCTTTAGAAAAACAAGGAGTTTATGAAATTCCGTGCCTCAACTGTGAAAAAACTTACATTGGACAAACGAACAGAAGGGTAAACGCAAGAAGAGACGAACACAAAAATTCCGTAAGAAAAGACGAGAAAACTTCATCTCTGGCTCAACATGTAAAAGAAACATCCCACACGATAGACTTCAGTAACACCAAGCTATTAGCGAACATCGAACATACTAAAACCAGAATCATTAGGGAAGCCATCAAAATTGAAAAACATCCGAACAATCTGAATTCACGAGATGATACCCAGAGGTTACCAACAGCATGGAAACCAGCACTAACAAGAACAGATACCATCAAAGAACACCAAACTAATACTTCTACATCGCAAACCAGCCGTCACACTCCAAACACGAGCCCAACGACACGGAACCATGCACACACTCGTCCAAGGGCAACCAACCGACACGCTAACGAAGTATATAACCCCCATCCGAATCCCGAAAACGTCAGTTTACGAATAACAAGAAGCAGAAGCAGACAGTTATCGCAGACCTGAAGATGGCAAGTGTGATTTTGCCGAAAAGTCGTCAAGAAACCAGCATCGGTCTTTCCAAAGACCAAGCAGTGGAAACACGGAAGAAAACCCGGAATCCAGTGACAACACATACTACTACCCGCGGAAACCTGAAAGAGAACATATATATATATCTGTATTTTGACCTTATTACATAGTTTGTCGTGTATTTTATGAACGCTATTCCATGCGTCATTTATTAGAAAATACCGGAAATTACTGTCTTTTTATAGCATCACTCTTACCTAATACTCATTTTTTCATCATAATATGGGCAAAAGCAAACTCAAGCGCTTGTAGGAAATATTTGACAATTTGATGATAAAGATGTACTATTTATAAATCTAGGTATACACTGTGCCTCAACAGTAATACACAAAACTTCTGACATGTGTAATGGTACAGCCCATTTTTACATATTAATATTATAATTTTATCGTATTTAATAATTTAATTAATCATACTTTTATTAATATTTTTAAATATATTTAAAATCAATGAATATATTATTGTAATGTTAACTCACATATAGTCACAAGTTTTATTATGTATTTATGTATAAGTATAGTGACGCCTAAACATCCGTGTTTATTTAAGATTGGTGTTGCGTTCACGCGATGACTTAACTATGTGTGTGAATAAGTAGCAGGAAGGCCCGGACTATTTAGAGAGCGAGGAATCACGGGCGTTCACTTATAAAAAGCAAGAATACCTGTTGAGAGAAATGAGTCGAAAGCTTGACTTTCAGTTGGAAGGCAAATTCCGATATAGACTCCTGTAGTGGGTCGGCAACAGCCAGAAGTGTTGTTGTTTAAATAAAGTATCGATAAATCAGTGTATAACGTTTCTCAATTCCAGTAATTACTAAAACAGCCGTTGAATAAAAGTAGTGTTACAAGTAAAAACTTGTAAAATTAACCGCATATTATACAGGGTGTCCAGAAACTCTCCTGACAAACGAAGACCGGAGATTCCTCAGATAATTTTAAGACAATTTAACCCAATTCACCTTAGTCCGAAAATGCTTCCTAAGGGAGCTGGAGCTCTTTGAAGATGGCGCCTTGTAATTAGTTTTTCTTAATATCTCCCGAACGCTTCTATTTAGAAAAACAAAAACTGGTATGCTTATTAATCCTCCA
Source organism: Amphimallon solstitiale (assembly GCA_963170755.1). Taxonomy (NCBI): domain Eukaryota; kingdom Metazoa; phylum Arthropoda; class Insecta; order Coleoptera; family Scarabaeidae; genus Amphimallon; species Amphimallon solstitiale. Next base: position 74,436,585 of record OY720678.1, read on the forward strand.
GAGATGAATCAATTCCATCAATTGCGAATTTCTAGTACCGGTCATAGGCGTCCGTTTTGGGTAGGTAAACGGTTATTTTAACGCATAACTTTTTTGTCTTTAACTTTTAAGCATTTGTGACACTAGATTATTAAATTTTCAGGTATTCTAGTACTAAAAGGTACTCTTACTTTAAGTCGGTAGGATACACCGTTTTCTAGAAAAATCGATTTGAAAATTTTCGTTTTTTCGTCATTAAAATTCAATTTCGCGAAGTTTATGTTTTAATTTTTTACTTTGTAGCATTCAAACACAACGATTTCAATTTAAAAAAAAAATGGTTTTTACTAATGAAGAATACGCCGATATGCATTTTAGTTTATGGCGAAATGAGGTGTAACGCTCGAGCAGCGCAACGTAGATACGTGGGATGCTGACGATTTCCCAATCGTCAGCATCCCACTCTCTGAACATTTACAACTCTTCATCAACGATTAAGAGAAACAGGTTCAGTGGTCCCAAAAAAAATGAAACAGGGAGACATATTGATGTAACTTACAGCAGAACATGAAGATGTTATTTTAATGGAAGTTGAGGAAAATCCAGAAATTAGCGTTCGAAGACTATCTGCCATGTACCCCACAATTTCAAAATCTTCCGTAGGAAATATCTTACACAAAGAAAATTTATATCCTTTTCAGGTACATTTTGTTTGGTGACGAAGCTTCATTCTCAAAAAATGGAATTTTTAATGTACATAATGCACACTATTATTCGTATATTGGTGACAATCCCCACGTTGTTCAAGAATTTAAGCATCAGCATAGGTTTAGCATAAACGTCTGGATTGGAGTAGTTGACGATTATCTACTTGGACCTGTGGAATTACCTGCTCGTTTAAATGGTGTTGATTACTTACATTTCCTGCAAAATATTTTACCTGATTTGTTAGATGAGGTGCGTTTAAATATTCGGCAAAACTTATGGTTTCTACAGGACGGCTGTCCGGCCCACTTTAGCAGGAATGTTCGAGACTTTCTACATAATAACTACGAAGACCATCGGATTGGAAGAGGCGGTCCAGTTGCTTGGCCAGCAAGGTCGCCGGATTTGAATCCTTGCGATTATTGTGTTTGGGGATACATAAAAGCATTTGTTTATTCCGTTCCGATACAAAATCGTGCACAACTCTGGCTAAGGATACAAGATGCTTGCAACGAATTTAGAAATAACTTTGGAATTTTTGCAAGAATTCGGCGTTCTCTAAGCAAATGGGGAAATTTATGCATAGGGACTAATGGTCATCACATCGAGCATCTTTTGTAACTATCTACCTTTGATACTTGTTCTTTTCTTGTTAGTTTCGTTCCATTATAATAAATACTTTGTTTTTAAAAACCTTCAGCTAAAATTTTGTTTCAAATTGCCAAACTTTTTTTTACGAATTGTGTGCTGCATTTATTGAAACAAAAGATGATTTATTAAATTAATTTTCATCCATGCCTTGATAGTCCTAGCCAACTTCGTCGCTACAAATAAGTAGGTACATAATAAATTGAATTTTAATGACGAAAAAAACGAAAAATTTTCAAATCGATTTTTCTAGAAAACGGTGTATCCTACCGACTTAAAGTAAGAGTACCTTTTAGTACTAGAATACCTGAAAATTTAATAATCTAGTGTCACAAATGCTTAAAAGTTAAAGACAAAAAAGTTATGCGTTAAAATAACCGTTTACCTACCCAAAACGGACGCCTATAACCGGTACTAGAAATTCGCAATTGATGGAATCGATTCATCTCTGGAGGATAAATAAACATACCAGTTTTTGTTTTTCTAAATAGAAGCGTTCGGGAGATATTAAAACAAACTAATTACAAGGCGCCATCTTCAAAGAGCTCTAGCTCCCTTAGGAAGCATTTTCGGACTAGGCTAAATTGGGTTAAATTGTCTTAAAATTATCTGAGGAATCTCCGGTCTTCGTTTGTCAGGAGAGTTTCTGGACACCCTGTATATACATCTTAAATGTGCAAAGTGTTATATCTTCGTGATAAAGATATTGTGCTCCAATTGGCAGAGTAAGCCGAGTCTTCGCACCTTATTCAGCGAACAAAGAAGAGTCAGCTGGAAAGCGCCGGATAAAGAAGAAAGAAGCCTTAATATAAGGTATTATTTAAATGATAACAATTATTGTATGTAAATGTATTCAGAAATCAAGAAGTAAACATTACAAATCTGTTACAAATAGAGACGAAATAAGTAAATATAATTGTTAAATAAACATCGTCTCCGTAATATAAAGTGTAATGTAATCCAATACATCTCAGCCTTATATTGTATGTATATAATCATACATTAATCTTATAGCCGAAGTTGTTATTTTTTTTGGCCTTGTTGTTTTTTCATTTGGATAACATCGAATGATACACGTAAATATTTGTTTTAATGTAATATCTGTAAAAGTGTATTTAACCTGTCTATCAATGATTTTTTGTTTCTTTTGTTGTATAAAATCAGTATATTGTGTAGGATATTTCTTTGTTTGTAAAACATATAAAATCATTGATTTTGAATATAATTATTGTTTAAATTTTAAAATGGTATTTTTTTTTATATTAACATCTAATAAATGATTTAGGAATCTTTTAGTTAATCATCTGTAATAATCTGAATCGCCCTCGAGAATCCGGTCTGAGCTTAGCAGGCAAATTTATTTACATTTTATTTTCGAATTTAACGTTACATTTTTATATTTAAATTTATTAATTTTACTTTTAGTGGTTCCTTTACACATGTTGGAAATGCGAAAATTAAAAATATCAAACATGTGAAGAGTATATTTTAAGGTAGACATTTAAAAATCTGTAAATTTATTTACATTTAACTATTTTTTAAAAACTTTTTAAATTTAAATTTATCCTTAATGAGAGAAAAAGATGCTACCTATATCAGAAAATGTAAAAACAAGAGGAAAAATAAAGGTATAATTTTAATCATTAACATGTTTTTCTTTAATTGAACAAAATATCATTTTATCAAATCCCAAATCACTCTACATTACTTATTACAAATTATTTATTTATCACAAACTCGCGAGCTTTGCGACCTGAATAGGCTCAAAATGACGTTGTCGCTATGGTAAGCATCCAGTGCATTTACAGCGAACGGTTTAATTTTACCCCATGTGTCAGGTCAAACCTCGAAACTTGAGGACCTCGAGAAGAAAGCGGTTTTCTCTGAGACCGTTCTTGTCAACTGTCAGCATATGTATATGTTATCTGTTTCTACTCGCAACCAGAAACACATTCCCCACAAAAACGTATGCGACATTACAGCAGAAACGTCACTGTGCATCGTATTGCTAGCTAAAGATAAGATAGATATAATACCAATATGAAAAGCTGTTTTTTTTTTCATTCTACCACATACTCACAACAGAACTAATAATCTACCTGGCGGCTATACGATGTTATGGAAATCATTTTCCGAAGAAATTGCAAACCTGTCTTTCCTAGAAACAAAAGCTTACATGAAACGTTTATAAACTTGTCGTCGCCCGCAAAATACCATTTCAGTTATGTACATACACCTCTAATTCCAAGAACGATTATTGTATTTATTTTGTAGTGTCAGTATAAAATGCTATTATATCATTATTTATTTGTAAATGTAGTACAGTTGTTATACAAAATAATTATTATAAAACAGTAAATAACAGAGGAAAAGCCTGTACATGTCCACAGGACCAGTGGCGGCTGCTGCAGGGAGGGCAACGGGGCACTCCCCCCCCCCGCGACAAATTTCCCCGTGACAAATGTCCTTTAACAGCTAAATTAATTGTAAATAACTAATTTGTATGTAATTTTTCTGATTTGTTTTATAACAAATAATATGTTTTCGGAAGTAACAGTCCGTCTTTTCAACGCGTTTAAAATCGCAGTGCAACGTAGGCTCCGGGGCATCTCGCACGACTGCCCCGTTTGTATTAGAAATCGAGCGATGAAACTGGCGCGTGTAACACGCGTATATATGTAGGCGGCGGGGCACTACTCTATGGTGCCGGGTCCGGGTGGCGGTTCAGTATGTAATATACAGCGGTGAGTGTTTGTTGTAATTTCTATCGGTGCAAATGCAACTATGAATTGCGTTAGTAACATTAAGACAGAATTAAAAAATCTAGGTCTTCCTAGACCAGCTTTATTGCTTAAACTAGAAGATCACAATTTGAAAACTTATAAAACCGTGACGAGAAAATTCAACATTGTAGAATTACAGTTTATCAGACTGGTTGTGTGGGTCTAATGGGCAAAATTCTTTTTTCTATTTCGGTGCTAAGTTCACTTTACGACGTCCGTTTTGTTTGCAAAAGTATTTCTTTATCGCACGCTAATTTTGTTGTTTTGACGTTGGTAACAAAAAAAAAATTAAATTATATTTAAATGTCAAAATGTAAGCCTTTAATATAGCAAACATGTGCAATAGAAGTTGTACGAAGAATAAAAAGCACACATGCTAACATTTTATTTACTAATTAAAAATATAAATTGTTAAGCAGAGTTGGATGATAAGTTTTCTAATGCTACTATTGTAATTTACTTCCAAGGTTGAATAGTACAACTTTTATAAAAGTTTGTTTTTGATAATATGTCGAGACTATGTTGGCGAAAGATTTTGTAAATTGTCTTCTGCTATTATGCGAATCTCTGGGGCGTGCAATTATTTATTTCGTCCTTTTTGTTGATAATTTGAAATAATTTATTGCATAAATCATTCTTAATTTTAATGATAATTACATATAACATCGCCTATATTCAAATATTTAATATGTTCACGAAGTTGGCCGAAGACAAGGCAAAGCCTTCATCGACATTCCGAAGACGTCCGAACACAAACGAAGTTGGCCGAAGTCAAAGAAAGTCCACTACTGACATTCCGAAGACGTCCGAACACAAACAAAGTTGGCCGAAGACAAGGCAAGGCTTTCATCGACACTTCGAAAACGTCTGAACACAAACGAAGTTTGCCGAAGCCAGGGCAAAGTCTTTATTTACATTCCGAAGACGTCCGAACCCATACGAAGTTGGCCGAAGTCAAAGCAAGTCCACTACTGACATTCCGAAGACGTCCGAACACAAACAAAGTTGGCCGAAGACAAGGCAAGGCTTTCATCGACACTTCGAAAACGTCTGAACACAAACGAAGTTTGCCGAAGCCAGGGCAAAGTCTTTATTTACATTCCGAAGACGTCCGAACCCATACGAAGTTGGCCGAAGTCAAAGCAAGGCCACTACTGACATTCCGAAGACGTCCGAGCACAAACGAAGTTGGGCGAAGCCACGCAAGAGGAGCGGCTAAATACCAAAGTCAATTCCATCAACTGCGCATGTCCTGTAAACAGTGTGAATGAACCTTATATGGCTCCAATTAATCAAATCAAATCTCAACTAAGCTCCTCCTACAATAAAAATTAGTTTTTGAAATTTTAAAATTAAATCATACGAAACACTGTTTGTTTTCAAATAATTGTGAACATAATTGAGATGTTTGTTCAAATTGAATTGTGTAGAGTACACTTTCTGGCATACTTCACATATTACTGGCATGGCAGCAACTGTACAATTGAAACTTTTGTAGACACAGGACAAACTTTTGTAGACACAGAAACTCAACAAACTTTTAACCTCAAAATAGGCCAAATTCCTAAAACCGCGTAAACGCCGTAAGCATTATAGTTTACGCATGCGCAGTTGATGGAATTGCCTTTGGTATTTAGCCGCTCCTCACAGCAAGGCCCTCACCGATATTCCGAAGACGTCCGAACACAAACGAAGTTGGCCGAAAACAAGGCAAGGTCTTCACCGATAATCCGAAGACGTCCGAACACAAACGAAGTTTGCCGATGCCAAGGCAAGGCCTTCACCGACATTCCGAAGACGTCCGAACCCATATGAAGTTGGTCGAAGTCAAAGCAAGGCCCCCACTGACATTCCGAAGACGTTTGAACACGTATGAAGTTACAGTTTCCATAGACGTTTTAATCATAATTACATAAACACCGCATATATTCAAATATTTAAAATGTTCGAACGAAACATGTATCTCATTTTAAGCTTTTTTGAACTTTTAATAACCAAAATAGAAAAAATCAAGTGAACGGTGTTTTTCTACTTTGAAGAGAATAAAAACATTTTCTAGAAATACCATGCGGGAAAGCATACTATGTGTCTTAGCAATGTGTTCCATTGAAAAACAATTACTTACATCAACACCAAACTTCAATGAATGAGTTATTATTCATTTTGCTGATCGTAAGGAACGGCGGATGGATTTTATTTTCAAACAAGTTAATTAAATAGCATATTGAGTTAATTTTTTGTCTGTACTTAATTTTTGATATTATACACTCAGACCCCCGGTGCCCTCCCGCCCCAAAAAATCACGGGCCGCCACTGCACAGGACCAACATAAAAGTATAAAAGTAATAGATATTGTAAAATAACATTCTGCATATGACGTTAATTAAACTGTTTATTTGGCAGATGGGGTTAATTAATTACTACCAGAAATTCTTTTTTTCGAAAATGAAAGCATATTCTATAGACGGTTTTATATGGTGATCATATTAAAGGCAAATTTCTAGTTGCTCCAGGCACATCATTAATTTTCCAGAATACTCTTCTGGATATGGAAAGTAATGCCCCCTAAATTGTTCGCATAGTAACGAGTATTCTACTTATGTTAAAAAAAAAAACAGAACCAGTGACCAAATTCAATATGTGAACTTTATGTTATAATCAAAATTTTATCGGGTTATGGATTGCTTTAGTAATAAAAAAATCATCAGATCAAAAAGAGGATATCAAAAAATATGTAATTTGAATATTTAATTATTTCTTATGTTCTTTAAGAATAAATACCCAGAAACGCCTTCACAGTTCATGTATACTCGCAGCAAAAAGTTTTGTCGGGTCGTAAGACCAGCTATATGGAAAGTATCACTGGTCAACTCTAGTAATCCGATAATATTTCCCACTAAACTTTAATAAACCATAAAGGGAGATTGTAATATTTTTGTTTACCCTTGAGAGATATATTAAATTTCCTCAAAAATAAAATACATCTAGCATAATAAAGCAATAAAGAAGCAAACAAAAAATTACACATAGAATCTTTTGAAGACAATATATTCAAAGAAAAATATTTTAAAAATAAGACCAATATCATACTTACCCCGGACGTTTTAATCTATGTCGTTTTAAAAATGCAGAGAAATTACCATACTAATAAAACAAGGAATGCTGAAATAATAATTGATCTTTAGAGAGGTAGCTGAACTATTAAAAAAAAGTATTTGATATATGGGCTACAAAAAATCTTGATTTAAATAAATTTAGGGCGCGGACACGGGCGAGTCATGACTCATCGCCCATGGCCGCACTATTGAGATGTATTTTTAAAGAGGTTTCAATTTTATTTATATAATTGGATAACAAGTGACTGGTGATCTATAAAATACAAAATACCTTATTATTTGTTCATTTTCTCTTCCCTCAGACTTGTTCTCTTTGAATTAAGTACATCCTTGTAGATAGAAGACGTCCTTTCCACATCGCAACTGGTTATATGTGCGTACTGGAAATATTCTTTTATTTCAGCGTATTTAGCATACACAATTGCCGCAATGTTATTAAATCTGGATTTCTATTAAAAACTGCGTCTAACTTTTGCCGAAGGCCATATCAGAAGTCACTTGGAATACTTGTGAAATTATTAATAGCCACATGTGGTTAATCCATTTTTTAATTTGAGATTCGATTTTCAAAATATGTAATTAGTTTAGGCAAATTTCCAAAGTGTTCCTGTAGGAATAACAACTGATTTTTTTAATTTATGTTAGTTTCTTGTACTCAAAAATACTTCGAGCATCGTCATTTAAACATGTAACAACATTTTGTAAACTATCGAAATTCTCTGCATAAAAACTATTGATGTGTATGTTTTAGCAAAGCTAAGTGAGGAACGTGGGATATTTTGGCATTCTGTAACGATATTTTACAGACTTTGTAATAAATTTTGGAATCACTGACAATTTATGTTCATATTAGAAAAAGTAACATAAACAACGTTCTAGATCTAAATAAATGATAACTAAAAATGTACGCGTATGTTATTGAAACTAAATAACAGTAAGTATATACATATTTCTCTTGCGAAATATAAGGTAAATATAATAAATTTTAAAAACCCCTCAGGCTATCTACGCCGATGTTGAAAGAATTTTACTCATAAATTCCTTATTTTATGGCCATTTTTTGCTCTCATTCTGGGGCTCTTCTCGAGCGAAAACAGATGTTGCAGTTCACCATGTGAATTAGTGCTATTCAGCAAATGTGTGTTGTTTACATTATTTCTTTGCTCCATTGTAACTCCGTCGGAGTTTAACTCGGTCATGTCCGCGCTCTGTAAATAATATTCCAAAATTTAAACACCTCTAGCAATTGCGCTGTAAATACCAAGGTAAATTATTAGGCAAACATGCCCCAAGTAAAAAAGTCTTAGAATGCAGATACAATAATATAATCAAGAATTTTGAATTAAATTATAATGAAAACCACATATTTTTTTTGTATTTGTTTTAAAATAAATAGAATGTATATTACAGAAATAAAATAATGACAGATACATAGGGGCCGTTCAAGTATTACGTAAGCATTATAGGGGGCGGGGGGGTGTTTGCTTTTCTTATTTTTGATGACATGGTGGGTGGGGGATCTAGATGGTGATTACGTCAGCAGTAATTATTTACTTTTTTTACACATATGGCAACCCACACATTGTCTATGCTTGAAAACGAAATGCCTTTTCAGGGATTCCTACGAATATTTAATGAATACGTAGAACTGAGTAGGGGAATTACGCGCTATTCACTAGTCTAAATTTTTTCCGTCTGAGTTTTGTTTCGATACGATTGACGATTTGACGTGTTGTAAGCAAAGCAAGTTAATGTTTGTGTTACCGTTGATCCACTTTCGCCAAAGTTGAATTTTGCAAGATGTCGTATCAAATAGACAAATCCAAGTTATACCAAAAATTGTTCGAAAGTTTAAAAAAATCTCATACAAATACAAAAGTACAAAATGTAGTGATGATAGAAGACGAAAGGAATCTATTCGCAGTGTAAAAACTCTTGATGAACTCACACAAGAATTACGTAAAATAGGATTTGACATTAGTCGAAGTGGGACATATCTTCATTTCATTCCCAGAAAATCTAATTCTGCAGAGGGACGAAGACATGTATCGACAGTTCCTGTTAAGCTCACTCGGGCTCAGACCAGATCAAGTATTTTTAATATCTCAAGATGATAAAGCTCGGATCCCTATTGGTGTAACTGCGGCAAATAAGCAAGCACCTCTTCTAATGCACATGGAATATAGAATCAAATTGCCTGATCACGACTGGGTAATAGCTGAGCGGCATAAATTAATACCATCAGTTTATGCTGGTATCAAAATCACTTCCAATATGCTAGGACAACCGCAAACCGTTAGATATTCTGGACCAACATACATCGCTATTCGAAGTGGAAAGCATAGTTCATCTACTGCTAATACTCATGCTCAGGATTTCGAGACGCTTCTCAAACTTGAACAGTTTCAAGCATTAGCTAAAACTGACCATGGATTGGTAAAACCAGTGGTAGTCATGACGGTTGATGGAGGGCCAGATGAAAATCCGCGTTATCAAAAAGTTATAGGGTTTGCTATACAACACTTTAAGGGACATGATCTCGATGCATTGTTTTTAGCTACAAATGTTCCTGGCAGAAGTGCGTATAACAGAGTAGAGCGCAGAATGGCTCCTGTTAGTCGGGAACTGGCTGGTTTGATATTGCCTCATGACCATTTTGGGTCTCATTTGAATGAACATAGCGTTACAATTGATGAACATTTAGAAAGATCCAATTTCGAGTTTGCAGAAAATGTGTTAGCTGAGGTATGGAGTTCAATGGAAATTGATGACTATCATGTTACTGCAAAATATGTTGGGCCGGGCGAACAAGATCTTCCTGATTTTCCAGACATTAAATGGTATTCAGAACATGTGCGTGAGAGCCAATACTTGCTTCAAATTGTAAAATGTAGAAACATAGAATGCTGTCGTCCAAGAAGTGGCTTATTTAGATTACTAAAAACAGGTTTCACCACCAGTAAAAGTAAAACAAACAGTTGATGACTTTATCTTGGATGATGGAGGGTAATTTCTCAATCTTCCAGTCAATTTAGCTCTAGGCTTAAATTCTTCACTCAAAGATTTCCTGCAAATGCCCTACGATTATTTTTGTCCGACGGTAAAAATGAAGCTATCTAGTTGAACATGCAAAACGTGTGGTCTTTATCATGCTTCCGTCAAGTCATTAAATCGACACATCGAGAAGATCCATAAAAAAGTAAACACGCACACTGATATAAAAGTTAGGCCTATAAGAGTGGCTGCTCGTCGTGCTAATGAACTGATGTGCATTATTCAAAACTTAGAGCATCAAGATGTTGAATAGCTGGATGAGAACGACGTAGACATTCCAAAATCGGATGAAAGTGAGCAGACACACAACATTGAGCAGCAAACATCCAATGTCATCGAAAACTTAGAATCATGGATTCGAGTGTCATGCACTGAAGACTGTTAATTGGAATTAATATGTATACCAAAAATTTAAAAGAAGTTTGTTTTGTTCGTAATATTACTTAAGATTATAATACATATTTGTAACTTACTCTATGTTGAATACCGTGTCAGTAAAGTTTATTTAAATGAATATTATGTGCGTTACAGTCCTTTATTCCAAACCTATTCCTTATTTCTAGACTTATAACTGCTGCTCATGAATCAATATCAATTGTACCTATGTTTACGTAAGCATGGGGGGGGGGGGGAAGAGCTTTGCTTACTTTTGCTGACGAGGGGAAGGGGTGGGTTAATAATTGCAAAAATCTGCTTACGTAATACTTGAACGGCCCCATACTCGTAAATATCATCAATATAAATAATTACAAATTCTATAAAACCCAGATCTTAATAAAACATTCATTCTCGCCCTTGAAAAATAAAATAAATTCGGAAAGCCCCAAACATTTCTAGAACAGCAAAAAGATTTTTTTGTAATGTTGACACATCAATGTTATCGTGCGATAAATCATAAATGAAGAATATTTGAAATATATTTACTTCTATTACCACACTACGAAGCAGTTCAGTATATTTACTCAAACTTGGGTATTATAAAAATTGAATATAATTCCTCTTTATTTCGTGTTACAATTTACTAGAGTTGAGCGCATAACAAAAAATATATAATTTAAATATTTAATAATCTCTTATGTTCTTTAAGAATACCCAGAAACGCCTTCACGAAGATTCTAAAAATAGTTTTCAATGAAGACTCTTCTTAGACTTGTCATTTGACAAAATGAAGAGTTTATAGGATAAACTAAATAATTTAAAAAAAGACAATCTTTTTTTACAGACGTTTAATTTCAGAATCGATTCCGTAGAGATATTCTCTTGAAGTCGGGGCGAAATTTTAGAACAAAAGCCTTTCTTATTACTACAGAAATTGGTAAAGATATGCATATGGTCGACAGCCAAAATGTTGAGGTTGTAAAAGTTTTTGTAATTTCACTTAGACGGAATACAACAAATATTCATGTTTCCAATAGTATATCCAGGAAATTTTCATATATAAATATACATATTAAATACATACTCTATTAAGAAGTTGTATTAAATGTGTGATCATAAATTAACAAAAACTTTTTAACAACAAATTACTTTAGGTAAATTTCGATTTAATTTAATTATATATAATTACAGATGGGATAAGCATAGGACAGCCGGTATAGTTGAGTCGTTATTATTTATGTATTTACATCAAATAAACACGTTTATGGTAAGCCTCGACCTAAAGAAATCATAATGTGGCGTAATGCAACTCCTTAGTGAAAATTTTGTAAAGCCGGTATCGCGAGAAATGAATGAAATGACATGTTTGAAATTGAACTGATGAATTAGATTATTTGAATCTACATTTGGACACCAGTTACACAAACAAAATGTTTAAAAACTAAATAATTCAAGATATTAACGCATATTTTATATTATTCCTTAAGAAGAAATGAACTTGAACTCATACGTACACATACATTTATAATTAAAGGAAATTGTTGCCAAAATATAAAAACTTTTCCGATTTACCAAAAGAATGTGCTGGTTTGAGAAATCCCATAAATTGACCTGACATTTTCAGCTTTAAGTCTTATTATCTAGAAAAATTATGACCCTACAAAACGTTTTTAACATTTAGAAGTTATATTGAACGAAAATGTTAAGTGCCCGCCTTAGTTTTGTAACACATCATAATCCCTGAATGTGAACCACGCGCAATTGAGCAAATAATCTTTTGTTTTAAATCAAGATGATGAATTATGAGCTATAAAAAGTCGGTAAGAATAACAGAAATTGGTGTATATCTTGTAAAAGTATGTACTGTATTATGTTGGTATGCTGAAATTTCAAAATTTACCTAATGTTAACAGTACTTTTGAAGTGTTATTGTTTTTAATTGGATCACATTTTCACATTAATACAATATAATAAATGTTGTAAGTTTTATATAATTTTAATTTACATATTTAAAGCTTTTTATTATTTTGTCCAAGAACCATTGTTTTCGATAACGGATTGTAAACGATTTGGCATGGAAAAAATTACATTTCTAATATATTAATATATTTATGTTGTTATTGGCAAACCATTACCGATCAATACCAGCAGTATGGATAGGGGAGTTATCTTGCTGGAATATATAATTGTTGCTATATATTTGTGTAACAGATGGTTGCATAACATTATTTAATATATCACAGTAGTAGGCACTAGTAAATCTCTCATCCAATTTCCAACATACTCCAGCTCTTTAAAAAACTAATCCAGCCGCATACAGTTATGGAAAAACTAACACTGTTGTAACTAGGTCTAACACAACGATCAATGTATCAACTGTTTAGAGGTCTGTATACGTGAACACTCCCATTATGACTTGACTGGAAAACTTTCTTCAAATATCTTCTTGATTAATGTAGTTATTCGCAAAATTTAGTCTATTTATTTTATGGACTTCAGTCAAAGCACACTTTTTAGCTGCATTATAATTTCGAATATCTGTTGATTTTATTCTTCTATAGGCATCCCAGCACGATCCAGGAAAGTCACTCTCATGAATAGGATTTTTAGAACTTTTGAAGGGGTCGTTTAACAGAACATTTATTAACTGTTGGTCTTGCTGTTCATTAGATACCCTTTGTCTACCACCACGATGAATATAAGTAACCGTATATGTTTCATCCTATTTCCTTTTAAGTTTAAATATAGCACTTTTACTAACTCCCAACACATTTGCTACCATTTGTAAAGTCTATCCATTTTCAGTGAGAGTAATTGCTCGCATTTTCTGCGCCTCAGTCATATGTGGCATTTTAACTTGACATTAATGACATTTAATCATAACATTAATGACATTAGCTTGACAACTTGAAATCCTATGTGTCGTAAAATTTACGCAGCTACAATAATGCACAGATCACTATAACTATACTCCATTCAGTCTAAGAATAAAGTAGATGGCGCTACAATTTGAGCACAGTTTACACACGATGAACTTTGTATTTTGAAAACAAGTAAAACATATGTTTACTGTCAGATGGATAGCAGGGATATACATATCTGATATCATTATATTTTGACATTTACGTACATTTTTGTACAAGTTGGTAAGTCATTCCTCAAGAAAAAGGAATGCACATGTCGTCTAATTGTACTTTTTTGTGCTTCATCCAATTTATTGTAAGTATGACGATAATTTCTTTTTCTTGGAGGAGAAATTGGAACTCCATATAATTCCATTTCTTTAATAATGCAGTACATTGTATTCCTATTAATACCCACTTCCTCTGCTGTTTGATTGACTGCAGCTGTTTTAGACATATTGTCTTTATGCTTAATGTACACATTATAAGCCATTTGCCTTTGTCCAGATCTTATGTGTTTCCCTTTACGATTTTTTGAAGGACCTGGTAAAACTGCTTCCGCCATACTATAGAATATTAGCGATTACGAAAAGAAAGTTAACGAAATTGATAAAATACCTTAACAAATGAATATTCACTTGCGAGTTCTAAGAACTATTTTTTAAGAATATTAACAACAAATAACTATGTAAAATACGGAAATCGACAAAATCTTTGAACAAAACTGTCAGTAAACAAATTTTTGACAGAACGAGCTAAATGCGATTATTTTGCCGGTGTAAATGCACACTCGATTTCAACCAATCACAAACGTTTATTTTAAGCCCTATCTTTCCCAATGCTTTATTCTTAGACTGAATGGAGTATAGAAGATAGAATAACTTAAGGGTCCTATATAGTGGATCGGAAGTGTAATAATATTGGTTGCATAGCACATAATTTAATAAGCCAAGGATGTACTAGTACTTATTACACATAGGGAATATATAATAAATATTTGAAATAATAATTCAATATCTAAGCGAATAAAAATTCATTTATGACCAAATATTTACACATTTGTAACCGCGGGAAAGATTTTTACTAGAATAACAATTCATTGTAATGCGGGTTGCCTAATTTTAATTTATTTTATATTCATTTAAAACAAAGTAAAGAATAGTTGAACGAAAAATAAGTATAGAGCGGGGTAGCTTTTTATTCAATTTATAACGTAACAAACAAACAAATCTCCTCCGAAGGATTTTTGAGACAACGTGTTTTAATATTTTCTTTAATCCGATAATTTTTAAATTTGATTCTTCCGCGAGGTAGGTTACTAAATTCTTCATAAGTTTTAAGGTTTTCTCCAAATTTAAAATCAACAAAAATATCTTGCATCTAAAATCTGCTATTTATCCATTGTTGACAGATCCACTATATAGGACCCTTAAGGGTCCTATAGGGTCCTATATAGTGGATCTGTCAATAATGGAAACAGATTTTAGATGCAAGATATTTCTGTTGATTTTAAATTTGGAGAAAACCTTTCAACGTCAACTTATGAAGAATTTAGTAATCTACTCCGCTGAAGAATCAAATTTAGAAAAAAATTATCGGATTAAAGAAAATTAATTAATATGTCAAAATATTAAAAACAAGTTTTCTCAAAAATCCTTCGGAGGAGATTTGTTTGCTTGGGTTCACATTATAAATTGAATAAAAAGCTACTCAGCTCTGCACTTATTTTTCGTTCAACTATTCTTTACTTTGTTTTAAATGAATATAATATAAATTAAAATTAGGCAATCCGCATTACAATGAATTGTTATTCTAGTAGAAATCTTTCCCGCGGTTACAAATGTGTAAATATTTGGTCATTAATGAATTTTTATTTGCTTAGATATTGTGTTATTATTTCAAATATTTGTTATATATTCCCTATGTGTAATAAGTACTCGGACATCCTTGGCTTATTGTGTTCCATTGAAAAACAATTACTGACATCAACACCAAACTTCAATGAATGAGTTATTAATCATTTTGCTGATCGTAAGGAACGGCGGATGGATTTTATTTTCAAACAAGTTAATTAAATAGCATATTGAGTTTATTTTTGTCTGTACTTAATTTTTGATATTAAACACTCAGACCCCCGGTGCCCTCCCTGCCCCAAAAAATCACGGGCCGCCACTGGTAAATTTACTGCATTGTGAAGTTTTAAGAATCTTGGCACATTACAGTAGGTACATAAATACTACATTTATGGTGAGAGAAAATCCTGAGCAGCACATAGGAGCATCAAGTAATCCCGGTTCATCAAGAAAACCATTGACCGACTTCTAAATAAAACGGACTCCATGAAGCTCACAACGAGAACTCAAGCACTGCATTTTACGTTGTTAGATTAGTTTAATATAGTCAAGATTCAAACTTAAACCACAACACTCTATACAAAGTTCAGGTAATATTTAGTTTTGGAGAAGGAGAATGACGGTACATGCTAATCAAGGACATCATAAATAATGTTACAAAACGTTTCACTTTCACCATTAACGTTAGTAAATGAATAGATTATCGACATTCAGAACACAGTAATTCAATATAGGAATTCGCCTATATAAAAGCAACAACATAAAGGTTAATATTTTTGCTATTAGATGCTTTTTTTGTTAACATTTTTATCATTACTAGTGAAGATAACAGTATTATTGCTATAATATACAGATTTACTTGTTGTCGAGCTGTAGCACATACGTTTCTAATTTTTTACACCTAGCAGAATATACTGCAGCCATTTAGTTTAGCTGTGGAATTGTATGCATAGCAAATAAAGAAGTACACACAAAGGATCGAGTTTCTATATGCCAAGAAAAGAGTTTGCAAGAATAGTACCTACATTTAATGTAAGGGGCTTTAATAAGTTCTATATGTATTGAAGCCCCCTGCAAAAAATGTTGATAGTATGCTGTATCCAGAAAACAACTATAACACCAAATATTCATTTATTTTATAATCATTGCTGTTCCTTTTCTTAAATTATTCAGTCCTTTTACTTTCTTATACGTAGTATAAGGAAGTATTGTGATGATGAAAATTTTCGACCTCGAGATTTTTGCAGATGTCCACGTTTTGAAGTCCCCTGATACCGAAAAAGTGGTTTTTTAATGTCTTTGTGTCTGCGTCTCTCTCTCTCTCTCTCTCTCTCTCTCTCTCTCTCTCTCTCTCTCTCTCTCTCTCTCTCTCTCTCTCTCTCTCTCTCTCT